>VZSZ01010737.1:238150-280425 GCA_013398815.1 Ibidorhyncha struthersii
CGCCCGCCTCGGGGCAGAGCTGCCCGCCGCCGCCGCTGCCCAGCGGAGAGGAGGGGGAAGCGGCGGCCCGGCCCCGAGCCCGCCTGAGGGGAGCAGCCCGGCCTGCCCGCGGGATGCCGGACCGCAGGCCGACGGCGCGGCGGTACCCCGTGGCGCCTGGGGCACCGTAGGGCCCGTCGTGCTGGGCACGGCCGGCTGCGTCCCCTCGCCCCAGCCCCCTCCGCCAGCATGGCTGTGCCCCTGCCCCAGCAGCCCCGGGGTCCCTCCCGAGCCCCGCCGGCAGCTCTGGCCCCTCTGCCGGGGGCGCGGGGAGAGGTGCCAGCCATGGCGGGGTGAAGGGGGAGCAGGGGCAGCTGTTGCGGTGCCCGCGGGGGCAAGGCCCAGCCTGGCAGCACCGCTGACGAAGCAGGGGGTAGTGAGGGGACAGAGGCCACCGAGGCCAAGGGCTGCCATGTCGCCCGACACCATGAGGCCCCTTCCTGGTGGCGGCGTTGTGGGAGATGGGAGGATTTCGGCCGAAGGGACGCGTCCTCCCACCACCCCGGCCTTCCTGCATGATCCCCGCAGCAGGGACCACTGCACCCACGTCCTCTAGCAGCGGGGATGAGGACCAAGGACCGAGGTCCTCAGTCCCTCATATGGCGCTGGGGTTTTACTCTCCACAAACCGTGCAAGGGGGGATCTGAAGGAGGCGAGCTGCAGCTCCAGCGTAACAGCACGGCAGCATGACAGGACAGAAGTGTAATCCTGGGAAAACACGTGTGAATCTTGACACTGACTGACAGCCCCGGACTCCTCCGCTGACAAAGCACAAGAGGGGAATTTCCACTATTCATACCAAAACGGTGCTGCTGACAACCCCAGAGAAACAGGCAGTGTGCTGGTCCTGCAGAGGACAACACTGCCTTGTGAAGTCATCCTTTCTGCGCCTGTTTTCCAAAAATTTTCTCATGTGTGGCACAGTCCAGCTTTGAAGAAAAAGGAGAAATATGCAGTAAACCACATTTCTTCCCTCAGGAGTCTGGACTCTTCTGGATAAAAAAAAAACCCAACAACCCATCTCCTGGCACGAGCCAGAGCAGCAGCACTGGTGGCTGCTGTTGGTCTTTGAGGTGGAGAGCCATGTGTCCACCAAGGTGGGCTCTGCTGTGGTGAGCCCCTGTGCCTGAGCGAAAGCGAAACGCTGGTGGGCAGGATGAGGGATGGAGGCGAGGAGCTCAGCCTCAGCCAGGGCAGGGGGAATTTGGCTGAGACAAGGTGCTGGCACCAGCAGGCTGGGCTGTCGAGGAACGGTTTCTTCATGGGCAGTGCCAGCTGAGGTGGACGTTTCTTAGGCTATGTACTACCTAGCCGTTTACTAACTAACTCGATTTTGCTATTTTAATTAAAAAATATCTTATTTTCCTTTTCTCAAAATGTGTCATACCATCGTTTCTACAAATCCAGGCCCATTTCTGAGTTGAGAATAGAGATTAATTAAAAACAAAACAAAAAAAAACAAACACCTTTTGCATGGTTTTTCTTATTAGCAGAGTCAACCTTTGAGTATCCATTTCCTGTCCTGGATGAAGACAGAAGGCTTTGTAGACCATGTCAGACCTCCTGCCCAACTGCTTAATGTCATGAAAACCACATGGAAAATTGTGACTGAGTGTTTTTAGGAACGTTTTGGTACAATCTGGCGTATGGAGAGGAGGCAAAAGAGCCAGACCATGACTAGCCAGCTGCACCCAGATCTTGGGGCAAGAATCCTGGCTCTAGTCTGAAAGGCTGAAGACCTAAGCCAGCAGCCAAGCCCCCAAATGCCCTCAGCTTGGACCCGAACCCAGCTTTTGCAGGTGCAAACGTTGTAGTCCATCTTCAGTAGAAACAGGACAGGGATAAGAGAAATTACGTTCCAAACAAATGACCATGAAATAGGCTCAGTTTTGATTACGCCCAGTTTGGACAGCACAGTTCCAGTCCAGTGAAAGTCAAGCTAAAGAGTTGCAGCCAGAAGGCAATGCTGTTCCTCCCCTTTCTTGCTGCCATGTAGCCCACGGCTAGCAACTGAAGTAGCTGTGGGCAACCACCTCTCACCTGGGCAAGAAATCCCTGTTTCTCCTTGTTAGCAAATGGTGATCAGATTTGAGCCCATTAAACAGTTGACTAGTCACACTTTTTGGAAGGAGTGAGGCATCACACCTATTAAGGGCTTAGCATCAGCAAAGGACTCATTTGTGGACATTCAAGCATCAGGCAAAACTAGTTGAAGTCAAGAGGAGTTTGGGGTGAAGCTGCATGAGATTTGGGAGCTGTTAGGTTGGGTGGGCCAAAGGGGAGCACTACCGCCCCCTCCTTTTTCCCCTACCCCTCTGAGGGTCTCAGAGCCTCAGTAGCTCTGCTGCTTGCCAGGCCCTTGCGTGACCCACCTCATCCTGGCAGGGAAAAAGCCCGACACTGAGCTTTTTCTCTGAATTTTTTCTCTGAAGGAGCCTTCTGAGGGGCTTGATGAATGCTGGAGCCGCTGGAACACAACCAGGCCCACAGCAGCCAGGAGCAAGGCTGGCTTAAACCGCTGGAGAAACTCAGCCGCAGGAGGCATTGCAAGATGTGGTGTAGATTCCTTTAGGTGGCGGCATGTGGGATACACTTGGTTGCTTCCGGAATTAATTTCATAGATAAGTACCTATGCACAGAAATTTAAGATGCGTACATGAAAGCAAAATTCGCTTACAAGTTGCATATGCTGTGAGGCTATATTTAAAAGCACAGAGGTTCTTCAGATGGTATCTCACCTTAGAAAGGCAGATTTCAAACCGTATACCAAGTTGCTAATGAGGATACAGGAAATCTCATCCATTTTTTCCACTTGAAGCAAAACATCTCTTCCCACAGAGGGAAATGTTGATGTTTCCCTGTATGATTTAGGCTTAAAGAGGAAGCTGACAGGCAGAAAGTCGCGGTGAAATAGAAAAACTGGCTCCAACACAAACAAGCCTAAGCTTGACAAAATAGGCTGTAGTTTTAACAAGCAGCTTAGGAGAAGACTAAGGCGGAGGCCCTTAATGAAAACTACCGCCTTTCGAGGCCAAAAATTTTAGAGCACCATTTCTCAAGCAGTTCAGATTGGAAATCCTATATAAAAGTAAAAGAAACTTCGCAGTTCCCATACATGTGTCATAAAGCTAAAGTAAAAAATTATGGTAAAGGTGATAAGCCTATAGAATTTATTGTTTCGTGTATGGTTCTGACAGGTTGCCAAGAGAATGTTGCTGCTATATGGAGAGTGGAAGAAATGACATTTTCTTTGCTTTAGATTGTTATAAAATTTTCAGTGCTTTACAAGCCCCCAGATGGTTTCTATAACCCCTTCAGGGGTTGCAACATATTGACTGAGAAATACTGATTTATATAGCAAACTCCACTCTCTTCTCATTGCTGGCAAAAATTACTGCTTTGTATATGTGTATACACACAGTGGCTGAACATAAATAAAAGCCCAACAAATAATGAGATCTGAAGCAAAATCCAGCACCTGGTGGTACATTAACTCGGATGAAATTTCCCTAAATTTACACTGGTGTAAATAAGAGGAATATTTGGCCCTAAATCTTTTAGGTGAGCTCTGGATTGAGGATTAAAAAGTTTGTACTCTGTTTCACCCTGCAAACACAGCAGATGATTGCTGGCTGCTTTTATCGGCAGCAGGAATAGGGAAACATTTCCAATCAAGAGTTCTCTTGTCTATTTATTGCCTTTCACCGTGTTCATCTGAAGGGATTTAACTAGAAAGTATCGGTGACTCGGGTCGTAGCAAACCTGCAATGGGAACACCACAGCAGGTGTACCTTAGCACCTCAGGAGGTGCGACTCTGAAATGCTTTGCCTCTAATGTATAGACCAGTGGAGTAAACAGCATGTCCAGTTTTTATTTTTGGAAGACCACTGGGTTTGTCTGTATTTTGTAGAGTCAGTTGAGTATAAGAGAATTCTTACTGAACGGTGGCTTCCGAACACGGCCGGCGTGTGGCTCGCTGGCTGACCCAACTGTGGCCACCGCCTGGGTACAACACGCTGCAGTACCTGGTGCTGTGCTCCAGCACACAGCTGGGAAGGGGGCAATGCTCCGTTCATCCCGTACCTCAGGACTTCAGTGGTCGCTCAGAACATGGGGACTGTGATTTTAAATCCACAAAAGGCAGGAGAGTTGCTGCTGTTCCCAGGAGAGGTCTCAGCCACCCTGTCTCAGGCTTCTCTGGAGCAAGGGAGAGTTCTACAACTCTTACGCTGGTGCCTGCCTACTTTGCATTAAAGAATTAAAAATGCATTTGATCAGGCAGAAGGAAGAGCACTGTAGCTTCATATTTAAGTCATCCTTTGGGAGGGTGGAGACTGCAGTTCCACTGCCTGCTTGCTAGGCAGAATGCTTTTGTATTTTACATTAATCAGCCTGTGGATAAAATACATGAACAACCCTTAGGCTGGGCAGAAAATTTAACTGACAGCCTTGTCCTCGGCATCTCCTCTGCTCCTTTGCATTGCAGTGCCTCGGTTGCTGCTTGGAGCTGGGCCTCAGCCCGTGCCCCGTAGCTCTGCACAGGTAAAAGCAGAACCACTGCAGTAAACTTTCTGACGGTTTTCAATATGCAGATTATAAAACCTTTAGATCACAAACTTTCCCTGGCAAGGCACACGCCCAGCTCCCAGCTCCTTCAGCCCCCATCTCAGCTGAAGCCATCTGACACTAATATTAAGAGAAGGCAGCGAGCTGCTTCCAGATTACCTTGGATTTGTGTGGATTTGGGACTAAGCCCCATCAGCAAAGCTGCTGCTTAAGCTTTTGCATGCTGTGTTTAAGTTGTAGGACCCAAGTGACCAGAACTGGCAAAGTTGTGTTGTTGGTTCAACTATTTCTGCTCACTTGGACAGCTGGAAAAAGAGCAGAGAGCAGAGCGGCTCCGGACCTGAAAGAAGGCAGCAAAGCTGACTTGGCAGAGGGAAAAAAAGTACGGGCAAGTCATCTGGCTTGGGGGAGGCAAGTCAGAGCAACAAGCCCGAAGCACAAACAAAGCAAGTGGCAGCCTTGAGACTGGCCTCGGCCCTGGTGGGGCACAGCTGAGCCACCAGCCAAGGCATGGCTGGGTTCCTAAGGCTAAGAGGCACCTGTCAGCAATGGGGTCAGCAGAGAGAGAGATGATGTGAAGAGAGAGGCAGATGATGTGAATGAATGCCACTTTTTTTTTTTTGTGGTCTGAAATTTGCCTGTTACTCCAAGCTGGGAATGCTATTGTAAATACCCCGTTCTAAAACGTGGGCTCTCAGCACTCAGCTGAAGGATGGAAGATCTCATCCGCAACTCCTCAGCGCTAGGAAAGCACAGTACTGCCATGTCCAGCCTAAAGTATCTTCCCTTGGTATGAGCAGGATGCAGTGCTTAAACCCCTTTGACGTGCATTTCCGCGAGATGAATGGCAATTCCCTCTGTGGCCCATCGTTTACTATCTACATAAAAGCAGGAGGGGATGATTACAGCGGGGAACTGCCCTGCTCTTGCTATATATAGTGCCTTGTCAGCTTAATCTATAACATTTTGCTATTCAGTTGTAAATAATACTCTAAGGATGGGAATAAAATGGAGAATAGAATGAAAATTGAACTCGGAGAAGCTGGTGTAGAAAAGCAGACAAAAAAAGAAGAGAGGACGGGTCCAAAATACACAGGACTAAGCCTTCTACTTGGGCTTAAAAGCAGGACGTGGCATTAGTGGAGCGCATCCCACCACCTACCCCGCAGTTTGGAGTAATGTGAGGCTGCAGCCTTTGGGGTCTGCCGGCAGAAAGCCAAATAAATCAATCCTTCTGGCTGGCTCCTTCTGCCTGGCACCTGCCGATATGGTCTGACGTGAAGGCTTCCAGCATTATACCTAAAGGAATTCTCACATTTATATTTCAAAGAGTGCTGGGAGGCTGCACATATTTCTTTTACATGTACATATTTAAATGTATTCAAATTTGTTCCTCTTATGAATCATTGTATCATCGTGAATCATCGTCGGGACTTATTAGCTTAAACTCTGCACAGTACACACTTGTAAGGAAAAATACAAAATATATATGCCTTGAGTATTCCAGTGGCAGCTGGGCACCCTGCAGCAAGAAATAGATTTTCTAGCAACAGCCTTATGAAGAGAAGTGGAATTATTCCCATTTTACGGAAGAGTAGTGGAGGTAAAGTGGTCAGTCCGTGGCTATTCAGGAAGTCTGTGGAAACTCCCCCAGTTCTCTCGTATTTCAACATAACTGCTAACCCACAGGATCAGCTCCTTCTAAAACCAGATGGAAAAGCAATGCATAAAGGAAAAAGAACAAAGAAAGGGGTTTGGTTTGGTTTGTGGCCAATGAAGAGTAAAAGAAGAAAACCATTAACAAAGCATTTTCCCATGTGATTCAAATTAGGGCAGCCATAATGGCTCAAGACAATTGTGCTTTTATTCTTTTTCAGTGATATTTTCAAATTTGGGAAAGTTTTTGTTGTTGTTTTGCCATTCAACATAAATAAATTTAATTTGGTGCCACCACCAGAATGACTCACTGCCCTAAAGAAATTCAGAACGTCCCCAGTAGAGGAAATACATTCCTAAATTTTAAATCTGAGCCACATCAGTACAGATTTTTCTGTGCTGGGAAACAATTTCTCTACAGGCTCGAGGAAGCACTCTCTAACAAATGAAAAATGAATTCTGTATTGCAAACCCCAGTTAAGTTCACTGGAGTTTTTTTTCAGGAATAAGGAATGAGTAAAAACAAACAAGCAAATCCTTTTGGATAGGAACCAAAAAGAGGCATAAAACATTAGCTGGGCTTTTAGCCATAAGTTACCGGGAGATCTATGGTCTCAATGAGTTTTTGGTCATGCTTTTCAGGAAATACACAATACAGAGTTTATTGAAGATAACTTAATGATAACAACTCGAGGCATTTTGGTTACGAGCTGTAGGTTTCTTTCTTACTGACACATTCTTGTGGAAATCTGGCCTTGGCTCTGCACTCTGCCTGCACTAGTTTGTCTAAGATTTTAGTTTCTTCAGTTCTTTCAAACTGATAAAGAAGAAAAGCGATTATAGGGAATATTAAAAAAAAAATAAATTAAACATATAAGATTTTCAAACTTGAAGTTTCTATTCACTGTTTTAGGGCTTCTCTTATCTGAAAATTCACAAAATTCCATTTTTACAGTAAAGATTTATAAAACAAGTGCTTGCAAAATGTGCTTTCCTGCCAGCTCCAGTGAATGCTTTCTGCTTAGCCATTTTTCTGAGACTACCTGGCTGTTTTCGTACTCTCGGGTCACAATACGATACAGTGCATTGCTTTCTCCGAGAGAGCGGGCAGCTCCCAGACTGAATTAGCGGCACGTGAAGGCACCTTGCATTTGGTTGAACAGAGGTTTGATCTATTCTTTTCTATGCGCTGATTTCTGTGATATACTTGCATAATCTATTTGCAGGAGTAAACCAAAGAGCCTAGAAAGGACATTTCTTCTGATAAATAATGGGAAGTTGTAGAGGTGGGGCAGTTTGGACTATTTCCTGCGTTTTACTGATAGGGAAACAATAAAAAGCTAATATTCTCCCCAGAGCCTTACNCAAGTACTTTTTATCCTCTGAGGATAAGGTCTAAATAGAAACTGTATTCAGCCCAAACATATTAAATCAATTTAGATGACGATCTCTTTCAGAGGCCTGTAGAAATGAACAAGGTTCGGAGTTTTGATTTCAACCTGCTCAGGTGAAACAGGCTGCTGGTAAGCCTGTCCAAGGGAGCGTGCCATTGGCCTGCTCAGCCACTAGTAAACGTCTAAAGTGCAAAGTTAAGAGTCCAGAAGAGAAATGCTACGGCTTTGCTTCCCTAAAGCTTCAAACCACTGTCTGAAATAATTAGCAGCGGCAGCCTGTAATCGCTTGCCATTCGGGCAGGAAGGAAACCCAGCAGCAGGCAGCCAAGGTACAATGCAAATGTACCTTGCTCCTGCCTCCCTGCCCGAACCTGGCTTCTCCTCTGTAAAGCACAACGCCTAGCCCCCAAAAGCGAGCCTTCCAGCTTTCTGCTGGAACAGGCTTCCCTCGTCACGAGTCAGCTAGACCTGACACCATAGCTAAACCTCAGCATCTCAAGTTAGCTTGCCTTTTCCCAAAACAAAGGCTAACTTCTGAGTTCGCCAGCTGGAGTAATACTCACAGGAAATCTTTCTTTGCTCATTTTGTCAAAATGACGTGGAAGATGGCAGATTAGGCAGTCTTTGGCTAAGAAATAAAGGTTTCTTGCCTTTCAACTAATTAACATACTTCAGGTCTTGCTTTGAAAACCTTATTGTTTCTTAGCAAGATATTTCATACTTTCCTTCTGCTCTCTTTATTTTCTTGCCTGCACTTAAACTCTGATCATGCTAATGGTCTTCACTTCTGTTGCTTCTGTCATGCTTTTCACAACCTTTCTAGGTCTCTAGAGCTTAGCAATTACACAGTCAGCTCTGGTTAAGGTGAAGCTTTATATATATTTCACATATATATTTCTTTGTTATATATAAAGCACCTGTCACCATATTGATAAATCTTCTTTGGAAACACATTTGATCCCTTTTTCTGTTTTCCCAATTTCTTTCTCCACCCACCACCTCCATTTAGGGTGTGATGCCTCAGTGTCTTGGTGCTGCATTCCAGCACCAGCTTCTTCTAGGACTGGGATGTCCTCTCTGCCCCGTAGGGGAGTTTTGGTTTATCTTCTCATGCCTATAGTTTAGTCCAGCCATTCCCTTGAGTCAGTTTGTGCTGCAACAACAATGAAGACAGGATTAACTGGTTCAAAGCTTTAAGAATTAAGGCATAGCATGATAATTTCAGAGATGATGGGAAAGGTCCTTTCCCCTGTCCCTGACCCCTTCTCAGAGCTGGAGATCAGGCTAACAATTTTTAAGTCATAGTTTCTGAATTTTTTGAAGTTTCAGTTTCTGAAGGCAGAAGTAGACCGAATGGTTCACAGTTCAAACCCATTCTTTCAGAAAGGGGTGGGGTTTGGTTTTAATAATGCCAGGCTAATTTGTGAATTAGTGTCTCAATTTTCTGAGGTACAAGAGCAGTTTGCTTTGCTCGCTGACAGTATGTAACAAAAAAAGATGAGGACAAACAAATCTAATTCTTTCAGATTTAGTTACTATTGTGCATTAGGACTAAAAGGTCAACTACCCACTGTAAGCCTATAGGAAATGTTTCATATATTTTCAGTGCATGGTGAATATATATAAAAGCATACATGACATTAGAAAGTTGTGGGTTCTTTTTAATTAAAAGGCAAAACCCAGGAGCACTGTGGGAGACATACTCTATTTATTAAAAAAAAAGAAAAAAAGAGAGAAACAGCAAGGCTGTGGAGACAATTTTTACAACTACTGATAACGGAACAAACACCTTTAACCACGAAAGGCATGGAATTGCCTTTTAGTACGCACAGCTAGGTAGTCTTTTGGGCAGAAAAAACTGTCTATATTTGCCTAGAGGTGTCCAAGAAAGCTCTAGAAGACCAAGTGGTCTGTGACAAGGGGACAGGCATGACCCGACCTGGGGTTAAATAAGCCCAGAATCGCGCTCCTGGTCGGCGTGTTGTTCTGGAGGGAGCAGCCAAGAAGGTATTAGCTGCCAAGGAGCAAAACTGGGTTTGCCCCCCAGTTCACTCTTACGCAGCCAGTGTCCTAAGTGTTTTTGTTTTTTTTTTCTTTTTGGCAGAAACCTTGGGCTGCACCTCAGTAACGGCGAGACCCAGGGAAGACAGTGAAGCCTTGCCTCTGGCAAGGGTGGTGTGTACTTCCCCACGCCGTGCCTCTGCCCTCCAGTCTGCAGGGCCCTTTCACATGGCGCTGCTGCTGGTAAGTGAAAACAGAAGTTTGTAGATTAAGAAGAGGGTGAAAATAAGGGTCAAAAGCCTTTCTGAGAAGAAAGTAGCCAAACTACTGTAGCCAAACTTAAATATGCCCCAACTGAGGCTTAAATACGCTATATCTGCTCAGGTCAGTTCTCGCAGGGAATGATGCCACAAGGAAAAATACAGGGAAGCGGGGGACAGGCAGGATGCTGAACCGCTACCCAGGCGTCAGCAGGGCTGTTCCCATGGGATGTGGGCGTTGCAGACAGATGCAGCCCATGCTCTTGCCCTGTGGTTAGCCTCCACCACAACTTCCCATCTGCTTCATTTATTCCTGGCCTTTTCCGTGGCAGTGCCAGGTCAAGCCCTGGCCGGATGACTGAAGCCAGCCCCTGCCGCGTGCGAGCTAGCAGCCCTCCTGCCTGCGTCACTGCCTCCGCATCCCTTTCCCTGCTGCACTGGCACAGGCTCCCTCTTTCTGTGACTTTGGCAGATGGGTCCGCCCGTGAATCCTGGCATCACTAGGAAAGGTAAGGAAGATGTTCAGACTGTCCCAGGCTGGGAACCTTTCACCATGCCAGAAGTTAGGAGGACAGTTAGGAGGACAGTTAGACAAGCTGATGGCTCCCTCTAGAAGCAATTAAGCACACAGAAGACATCTTGTGGGTCTGAACATTTCCCTCGCAAGTCTGGACCTCTGGCTGGTGCCCCAGCACCATGAGTGCCCCTCCCTGAACAGAGGATGTTGCCACAGCGATCCGTATTGCTGTGGCTCTGCAGACAGTGACTGGTATTTCCACAGCTATCAAAACAGTGCTTGGGGATATGTTTCTATCTCCAAGCTGTGTCCACTGTCTGCATTTTGAAACCACATGTAAGCTGGTGGGCTCATGGGCTAGCCTAAGAAAACCTCAGCTCTGCACCAAAGTCTCTCTCTCTCAGGGTCTTCCTTGGGTCAGCACCTTTTTGCCTCAAACACACACAGCCCAGCAGACCAGAGATCAAAGCTACTCCTTAACCAAGGCAGGACACAATGAACCTGAGGTTGTCTCACATCACCTCCTTCTAAAAGGAAAACAAACATGGCTTTTTCTTTTTTGTTGTGCTGGGCAGACAGCTCTGCCTTCTCCACCGTGTTTCGGTGTCACAAGAGGGGACATAAATCAATGTCCAAGCCCATTCTGTGCCCAACACTGCATAGACTTCTCCTGGCCACACGAGAGTCTTTTTTTTTTTAACTGGGCTGAGATGATCTATATTTTATTTGCAGCTTTTGTTTTGTTCTAGTCCTGGCTTGCCTCCATCCACTTTTGTCAGCTAGAGTTTTGCTGCTTTGTTTTCCCATTGCACCATTTGGGGCCAGTGGATAAGCTTTAAAGTCAGAAAGCTAGCACGCTGGCAGCAGCATCCCCAGCTCGGTCTTGCTTTGCCCCATCAGGCTTGACAACACTTCAGAAATGATTGATGCTGTAGCCCCGGTGCCTTCCCTTGAGATGACAGCACTCAGGAAAGCTGTCAGTGCTCAAGGAGAAAAGATCAGCACAGAAATGCTGGCTCGTTTCAGCTTATCTCCAGAGTTAGTTACTCAAAGATTGTAAATACATGGATTAGGGTTTCTAACGTCATGAGTTCCTGGACAGTTGACACCAAGAGCTGTATTTCTGTAGTAAAATGTGGATGTACCTCCCTCTAGTCATAATGTCTAGAAGGAGCCAATACCTATAATTTATTTGGTGTATTGTGTGGTTCAGAAGTCGTGGAGGACCGTGTAAAACATCCACCGAGCTTAAAAATGACTGCAGTTAAGTCCCTCCATTGAAGTTGCTTCTAATTATGCCCCAAGAGGGAAGGGGCAGAAAGCGAATGAAGCAAGAGGAGGTGTATGCATTAGCACTGGCGTTATGTTATCGGTTCTCGTGCCCTGTGGTATCAGAGGAAGTTATTTTTGGCAATTCGCCTGTTATCAAGAAGGTCCAGGAAGTTAATCCAGATGGCAGTGAGCAGCATAAAGCAACTCCAACTTTTCTTAGGAACTTCCCACTTGGTTCATACACTAGTCCAGAGATAGCGATCTGACCCAGTGCCTTTATGCCTGCCCTCTGGGACTGGTATTTGTTCAGGCTGAACAATCATTTGCATTGAAAAAATGACATATATCAAACCATTGGTTTTAGTAACTTGTAAGAGAAAGGCCAGGAATTAGGCTCAAAGTAGCTTTGAGACAGCTCAAAGCACCAGCCTCTCATATCCATCCATTTCTTCTAAGAGCACTGCAGATTCCCTTTGCTTCCCGAGAAGCCATTTCTCACTGTCACTTCTCGCAAGCCCAGTCCTCAGAGGTGCTCTGGGCTCGGCTTTCTTACGGTGGTTATTACTCTCACAGAAGAATTCCTGGTAGCTTGCCACAGTTTATCTCAATAAATCTTCACATGCCCAATTTTTATAAGCTTTTTTTTAATGTCAAGTGTTGAGCAATCTAGTATTACATCATTTGTACTGAGTGTTCACTGTCATCAAGAGCAGAGAACTGCCTACTGGATATGATTTCCTTTCGGAGGTGAAACAAAGACATTTTTACTAAGCCTGAGTGTTTCAGTCAAACGTTGCGAGTCTGACCCCAGCCTTTCACACACACGTAGAACCAGTGTCAGGCAGCCCCCAAACACCACAGAGCTCCCTCACCTTTCAGAAGTGGTTTGTCCACACTAGCAGAGCAACGCAGGATGACTGAATTCCAGTTCAGCAGCATTTAGAGTCCAGTTTGCGTAGGAATAAATAGTTACCCAAGGATCAAAGGCAGAGAATCAGAGCTTAGTATCCATACTCTGTATTCAAAGTGAACAGAAGATGTGAGGACAAACTATTGCAGGTCTCTTTTTGTAATCATTAGGACTGACTCATTCTAAAATGCTATTATTAAACAGATTCAAGGTGAATTACATCTCTGGTAATAACCACTATACTTTCAAGACTAGATTTTCGAGTTATCTCTTTGCATATGTGCCTGCACAAATTGTGCATGCCACATCTCTTGGCATTAGCATAGCAACTGTGAGCACAAAAGGGGCATCTGTGCACACACGTGGCCAGCTAGACACCAGCCTGGACTTGGACTGAACACCCAGGTTGGACACACAGATCCCTCAGAGCAGTTGGCTCCTACTTTTATTAAGTTACTGTCAAAACGGTGCAGATAATAGAGCAGCAGAAGCTAAAAGCCAATTCCAAGTAACGCAGACAAAACCGAGCTTGCATATGACTCAAGCAGTGCCAGCAGCTCCTTCAGTTTTGGATCCGTCTTTCCTAAACACACTGCATGCAGCGGTTCACACCTCGCACCTCAGGTGTGATCCCACCTCAGGTTAAAACATTTCTTCTTTTGTGCAACCTTCTTGCCAAGTATCCTTTTATATTTTATTACCAATGCCTATTATTTGTATTAAGTTGCTTCCTTTGTATGACTGGCTGCCTCCCAGCTGCCTCTGAAGCCAGCAGTGATGAAGTGGGGGAAACAAAAGCAGCAGATGCTCTTCCTTCAGTCCCCACCACCCACACTGCAATGCAGCGCTCAGGACTCCTTCCCCAGACCTCTGTCTTCTCTCCATCCCTTGCTTTCTGGAGCTAGGCGGGGGGAGAACTGCCACTAATGGCAAGTGGGATGGTGATAAAATGTTGTTTTCGTCTTAACTCTTTACAATAATCTCTGTCAGAATGTTTCAAAATAAAAACAACCCAACAACCCCACAAAAACAACCAAACAATAAAAAAGCCAACCCACAAACCCAACCACCCAAATTCCATTGTCCTCAACAAATTCCTTTGTCCTCAGGCTCTTCACATTTTGCCTTTTTGTACCCGTTTAACATAGACTCCTTCAACACTGGCAATTATCATAAATTTTGCCATATCTAACTGGAAATCTCTAAGCAGTCATTCCAATATCAGGCACTGTAAGATACATCATGACAGCACCATCTCTATTCACACTTCTCCAATATGCCCTTGATAACTCATCTACTATATTTTCAACTCCTTTTCTGGATTGGCATTCAAACCTTCACTTGGTATTTCTGGAGTGTTAACAGCTGTCTCCCTATTCCTGGTGAGTACTTAGCGAAGGTTCTTGAAAATAATCTCAAACACCTAGTGCTCTGTTCCTAGGGCTGCTCAAGTTTTCCATAGATGCGCTAGTGGAGAGCATTAGGAGCACTACTTTTGCCATCACCCCTTGTGACATCGGTATCTCGGTTTGCTAAACGCTGCTTGAGATTAGAGATACACTTATAAAAGACAATGCAGAGGTGGGGCGGGAGATAAGTTGCAACATAAAAAGAGCAGATGAGGAACTGAGGCACACTTGGCTTTCAACCAAATATGCAGTGCATGCTCCATATAAGCACAGGAGAGAACAAGGAGGTGGCACATGAAAGCCCTTAAATCTGTCAAAAGAGAAAAGAATAACAGTTCTGGATTATTAACAATGACCCCTCTCACAATTCAGCAAAAAAAAAAAAAAATCCAGTGGCTAAAGATTTAGCTAGTTCTTTGGGGACTTGGGTTCAGTCCCTGACCTGCCAACAAGCTCTCAGTGCAGCCTTTAGAAAATCGCTTTGTTTGGTTTGATCTACCTCCCTGTCTGTAAAATGGGAACAGTGGCTTTTCTTTACTGCCGTGCCAGACAGCAGAAGTTTGGAGCACGGAGGTGCTCGGATGCCTCAGAGTCTACTACTGCTCCTCAAAAGTTGAATATTCCCCATCTTACTGAGTGATTTTTGATGTGCATGTAACAGAAGGTAGCTAGCAAAATGAAGCAATTAGTTCTGTGACATTTTCAGCTGCCTAACGAGTTTCTCTTCTGCTTGTCACACAAGTATTTCAGAATTGGAGCTTGTGTTACCAGTTCTCAATATTTTACGCTTTTTCAGGCTGCAATTCAACAGCTGTCTCAATATTACAGTTGGAGCCAACATATTCCATATAGATTTTCCTCAATATGTTGCCATTTTTTAAAAAACCTTTGCCATTTGCCATGCCTCTTTGCTATTCATGGCTTGGTCAGGGCTACCTTTTAATTAGAAATCTGGCACTTGAGTATTTCTCCTACAAATGTGTGAACTGAGGTTATTTTAATGTCAGTGAGATTAATTTCTCTGAAAGCTCAGGTTTCTGTCCCAGTGCTTTCCCCCAACTCTTCCAAGCTGCACGTCATGTGCTTGTTAGTCAGTTCTCCACAAAAATACCACAAATCTCATATAAAATGCTACTCTTTCCAACCTTTCTATTTTGCTTTCTAGGTTCAAGAAAGTAGTATATATATCACCCATGATTTTGCAGGGCTTTTTTTGGTCCAGCCCCTGTTCCTTAGAGTTGGTCCAGAAAAAATTGTCCTTATAATGACAGCTCTATGCACCATCATTTTTAGTATTATTCTCCCCAAAATACTGTACTGTATTGAGGATAAGCCTCCTTTTTACTCCTCCTGACCCAGTCAAAATCCTTCTGGTGGAGAACTACACTGTGAAACTCCAGCCTTTCTCTCCTGTCCTTTGGCATGGTTGGAGCTGTACTAATTTCCCACTTAAGTTCTCTGTCCTGATGTCACCAGCCCTAATGCCAAAGGATGTAACAGTCATACTTCGTGCAATTAGGAATCATTACAAGTGCCTGTATTGATTGAAAAATTAAACTGACGGTATCTTTGCCACCTATACATAGATTATTCTTTGAAGCTTTGCATTCCTGCTGTTTTGCTCACCCCACAAAAAGAAGCCCTTTTCCACATGGGAAGGATGCTCTGTGGAAGATCCACCACTGTCCAGGGCTGGAACATGCCTACAGATGATTATATCCGAAAAGCTTGCAGTCATAGACTTTGGACCACTTGAACTACAAACTTCTTAAAAAATGTTGTATTTAGGAAGAAGGAAAATTTACCTCTGTATTGGATATTAATTTGAAGTACCTTCATACTATTGCATGTATTTCTGGAATCAGACTTTATATAGGAACAGAAGTTTAATATGTTTATTACTAGGGCAAGAGGTATAGACTCTTTTTATCCACTACACTTCTCACGCAATCTGCAGGTACAGAGAGAACATTCAAGGCTTCGGGACACCTATATTCTTCCATTTCAGTTATACTATTAGATTCTTTTGCCTTCTGAAAAAAGCTTGTACAACTTGTTAAAATCTGCAAGTTCAGAACTATTTCTGAACTTCAGAACTATTTTTAGATCAATCATATACAGCTCACCGGGCATCATCTTTGTTTTTGTAGTTTAAGCAACCTTCTTTCTTAATTCGCCATATGTTACCAAAATCCGTGAGCAGTCCCTTGCCTTCTTTCCCAGGTATCACACCCATAAATGCCTTAACTATTTTGCGTGTCTTAAAATTCTTTGTCCGATGAGGAATAATCTCATCAGGCTCTCCTCTGAGTATTTCCCTAGTTCCTCTCAGCTAGAATCTTCGCTTCCATTCCTCGTCCTCTTTCAGGCTCGGTTTGCCCCATGGCACTTTTGGGTAAGCCTTCCTCAGTGCATCCCTACAGCATGGCTCCATCAAGGTGAAATCCTGAACTTGTCTTTGGGATGGAGCGGTTCAACGCCCCTCTGGCTCAACGTTCCCCGGGGACAGTATCCCTGTACTCACTCTGCTTCAGCTCAGGCTCAGGGGAGCAGTGCAGGAGGACTCGATCGGTGCTGCAGTAGTGATAGAGCTGCCAGAAAACCTGTGTGAGGTAGAGGAGAGAGTCAGGGCCACATCCCCCATGTCCTGAGTAGAGTCCAGCCTTTAAACTCATGGTTGAAGGGAGTAACTGCAACAGCCACGGTGTGCTTTGAGTGCTTTTCCCCCCTCCCACTTCTAAACAGCTAAGTGAAAGGTTTTGCTTCAACTAACTTTCCATTTTTGCTCTTGTGAGCCAAGAATGCAGATCACTGCACATCCCCTACCCGCAAGAAGGGAAATGTTGGTTAGTGGTGTCAGAGGGCACAATTCTGGGTGAGCTACGGAAGGATAAATTGTCTCCTGCCATGTCAGACGAGACGCAGCTCTCTTGAACAGCCCAAATCAGTGCAATACCTCCAAATGTCTAAACTTGGTGATCCCTCCCCAGCCCACCCTCCAACATTCCTGTGCTGCGTACAGCCCCCGCTCAGCTTGGTGAGGGCACTGGCCGTCCCTGGCAGGGTGATGTCCTGGCTGGAGCTCCTGGACACCTAACTGCACATAGCTTCAGCTGCCTTTGGAGGTGTCACTGCTCTTCACCAGCCAGGTTTTAAGAGTTGTCGTTTGGCAAGTTGGATCCCATCTGGGCCCCGACAAGCCCTACGCAGGCATGCCCGAGGGAGTCATGGCCGTGCTGTGAGCCAGCCAGAAGCCACGTGCCTGTGTGAGCACCACCGCAAGCCCTCGCAGTGCCCGTTAGCTCAGGTTGGGGAGCTCGGGCAGCACGAGCAGCCAGCAGTGAGCTGGGACCATGCGCCATGCATGCCACAGGTGCCTACCGAGGACCGTGGAGCACTGCCCGAGAATGCTGAGCAATGAAACCAAAGGCTGGAAAGAACTTTGCAATACACACATTATTGTCAAGAAATTGCCCAGGCGAGGACAGCAGACACAGACACCAAGAGGTCATCCACGTCTCCTAATGTACAGAGACAGCACTGGTTACTCTTAGGCAACAGGACATGCTCTCACCTAACTATTTTTCCTGCCTGCTGTCACTACTATAAAATATTCTTTTCCAGTCTAAGCTCCATCCTTTTCCCCCTCCACTTCATCTGGTTTTGTTCCAATTCTGTCTATTGTTCTCCTTATGCATGCAGTAATAACAACAACACTGGTACAACCTCCCGTACCCGCTGCTAATGGAAGTCACTGTCTGAACTTTACCAAGGGTCAGCACCTGGATTTCTGTTTCACAATAGCTAAACTGAGCCATGAGGAGGTGAAATGATTTGCTGGAAGCCATCGAGCAGACCCTTGACAGCTGTGGGACAAGAAGCCTGGTCCTATGAGACCTTGATCGTTGCCCTACCCACTTAGAAATTGTTCTTCCTTCCCAAGGCACGCACATGCAAGCACTGCACCTATTGTGGGAACAGGAGATTAACCCTCTTCTTTCAGGATGAAGAAACCTTTCACAGCTGTTGTCAAAACCTGGCAATTCTGTGGCCACAACCATGCCTGGGCTGGAGCAATAGCTGAGTATATTAATGGCAAACACAAATGCCTGCTCGCCGAACATCACGCATACAGCAGGGGACCCTCCACCCCGGCTCCACTCAGGCAGGTCACAGATGGGGCCAGCAAGCTGCACATGGGCTGGGGGCTGACAGAGACCACCACGCTTCCCTCCCAGCCACAGACTGCATCACCTGGACCTTAATGCTCCCCGCTGGAAGATACATGCTTCGCCTGCTGGATGCCTCCTTTTTCTTCTCTGTTCCTCCTTTCTGCCCATCCGGAGAGTGGAGCCACCTCTCCCGCAAGCCCTGCCCGACAAGCCTCCTCCTGCCACGCTGGGGCTCTGGGGGGCCACCGGCTTGGTCCAGCGGTGAGATGCTGCCGGCAAAGAAAGCTGATGGGGAGCCACACAGCCCACGTCTTCCCAGGGCTCAGCCAGGCAGAGCAAAGGGTTAAAAAATCATGAGGGATTTCTCTGCGAGCCATGGAAAGGAGTAAGAAAACGGAAACTAGTCTGAATTTAAACTGAAGGACCCCATTCTTCTGCCAAGCCACTCGGTTCCTTAATCAACTGGGGCCTTGTTTCGCAGTCAGTCATCAGAGGCTTTAGAAAGTAGTTCAGACAAATCTGTAAGGGGAGAGCCACAAAGGATGTCTTTTCTGTGGCACTCTCTACCTAGAATATGCAATGCTTGGGGACGGGGCTGCCCTCAGTGGTGCTTCTGTACCACGGGAGCACAATGCACAATGATGCTATAGGATACTTTCACTACTGAGCTCCTGCTTATTTAAATATGCATTTAATTAAGGCAAGTCCTGTAGGAAATTGAGCAAGAAGCTTTGCCAATGGTACTTCTTCTCCTCCCCAAAATAAAATCTTTGTTGAGGTTGGGAGTGGGTTTCGGAAGCGCCACATTCTTCTCTTTTGCTCGTTAGCCCTGCAGTCCTGTTGCTTAATAGGTTTCTAGCTTCTAAGGAAGTACTTAATTCCTTTTTTTTTTTTAAGCTCAATTTAGTAATGCTTTCAATGATTTCTGATAACTACACTTTTATTTCTCATTATTATAGAGTTAGGAGGAAAAAATACCCTACATAATACCAGAAATCTGATTATTCTGGGAAACTTTGAAGTTCCCTTCTCCAGTGGTATTCTTTGATGTTCCTATTAAATAAATAATGATTTTACATCTAAGGTTTATCTTACAGTGCAAAATACACCATTATCCTGAGTGTAAAAAATCTTTTCATTGTTAGCCACCATAAACATCAGCCGAAGCTGTGATTCAGGAGTGCTTGAAGCTGACCTGCCCAGATATGGGGCAACAGTTTTTTCACATTAACTACTTGTGAAGTAGAAACCGGCACTGAAGACAGAGGTACTGCAACAGGGGGAGGAAAGGAAGAGGTTAGATCAAAATAGAAAAGGCATGCAGGCGAAAAGAAACTAGCAGACGCTCTAAAGACAGAAATGCAACAGATTAGAAGCAGAATATGAGTCTTTTCATAAGATTTTTTCAATCACGGCCTCGGGCACTTTGTATGACAGTGGGAAATAGGATGACATTTCTGGACCTGTGCTGAATTAAAAATAATAATAATAAAGGTGAGAATTTACTGTAGAAGGAACTCATTAAAGACTTCAGTGACAGTACATGCAGTACATTACTGTGTAAAGCAGGACATCTAAATTAATTTATTTTTATGTATTTACTTGATGTGATAATGGCTTTGACTGTAAGTTTTGCAGGGTCTGGAGTTCAGAACTGCTTGGTACTTGTGCAGCCCTCTCTTCAGCTCTGCCAGGGCTTGTGCTCTGTACCGTTCATTTGTCCCCCTCACTGTCCCTCTGCGAGGCTGGAAACTGTCTCATTTGCCACCGAGTGGGTAGTTTCTCCCCGGGAGGGAGCTGTGCCACTGCGGGCAGGGGCAGGGGCAGGGGCAGGCTGACCGGGCTGCGCATCCCTGAGCTGCGACAGAGAAGCTGCTGTAGAGCTCACAGGCTTAAATGAGAAGGTGGGTTTTCTGGGCAGTGGATGAGCCCCCAGATCTCTCTTCATCATCTGACTTTCACCCACAGCATCCTGGCATGGCGAAGCCTTACAATTCCCACACGCAGACTGTTTTGGGTGTCTGGTGCTGGGCTGGTGGGCATGACTCTCATCCTGGAAACGCAAGGGGCTCCCGGTCCACCTGCCCAAGGTGAGCACCCACCCAGGCCAAGCCTGTCCTTGTGCGTGCCAGAAAACACCCCCAGCACTACCCACGCTGCGAGCCACGCAAGGAGGAGGACGGGTGGGATTCACAGCAATACAGCAGGCGAGAGTGTGGAGCAGCAACATGCCAACACCGAGCACAGAGAGAACAGAAGGAGCAGGACAGAGAAGCAGAAGCTGGGAGGAGCACTCCCATATTTTTTCCTGCTTTTATATCCACTTTTATGTCCTGATTTCACTGAGATTTTTTTTTTTTTTTGCATTACAAAAAAAACCTAGAAGCCTTCTTCATCCTTCCCACAGCTGTCAAATATTCATCACGCTTCAGGAATGGTATCCCTTCCACTTCCCTCCTTAGCCCTCACTGTCAGCTCCCACCTGCACCTCCCAAAACCTCCCTGAGCCACTGCTCCTCTCCGTAGTCCTGTAACACCTTTTGTTAGCGCTCTGCAACTACTCTTATCTGACAAGACTAGAAGAAGAAGTCACCACAGGCTTCTCAACACAGAGAGGCAATCTCGTGCTGAAGAAGCAAGCTCCCATGTGACAGATATTGACGGAAGCTGGGAACTTACCCCGGCACTACGCTGCTCTTCCACTTGTTTCCCAAAACAAACGTCTGTCTGCAGAAATCGGAGGTGATAATCCTGGGGAGTGTTTACATCTGGAATGGAAAAGCTGTGTTTAAAATCCAAGCGTAAGAAGTGCAGCAATGAAAGGGTGTTAATTTTGGGTGGCAGTGGAGAGGGAGGAGGATGCCGTGGTTGTGTTCCCTTGCAGCACTGTGCGAGCGCTGTGCAACCGCCAGCCCTGTTCAAACCCTGCCACATACCTGTCCCGAAACAGAAGCAACCAGCAGCTGTGACCATGTAGTAAAGTGAAGGGGAGAGAGGGCATTTATCTAGAAACCAGAGCTCCTTCCTGGCCTCCAGATAGTCGACCCGTATAAGTGTATCAGCAAGACCCATCAAACCACCTTTGGCTGGCTGATTTCTTCCAAGGGACGTTTCCAAAATAAGGTTCTTCTGTCTGCACCCTGCTCATCAGAGACTAGTCTAAGGCTTTGAATGGTTCCTACATGAGGTAGCTAAGAGACGTTTGCAATGGTTTTCTGGTTTTCAGTCTCCTGAGCTGTTGAAACAATTTCAGCCTCCAGCATTATTCAAAATGGTTTCCCTGTAGTCCAGTTTCCTTTTACTCGATCCAATCTAACCAAAGGCTATCAGAGTAGTATTTTTCCCTCTGTCCTACCAGGTGGGGCCACCTAGGTCAAGCTGTCATATACATTATTATGGCCTGATTCATACCGAACCTACAACACACAGAACATCAGCTGCTTTTCTACTGGATGGACAACATGATCCAAGTCAGCCTGTGGCTCGAGGATACCCAGAGGCGACAGAAGGAAGAGGGCAGGAATGCGCATATGGGATGTGGAGAGGCCACCTCTGTTGGAAGCAGCTTGCATTTAAATTGGATTAAGCATTTCGTGAAACTACACCCTTAGTTACACGGGATTAAGCTTCCAGGCCACTCTTAGTCATCACAGGTTCCCGCGTCCCTCCCAAAGGCCACTCCACAAACTGTGCACTGCAGCACACTATCATCTCCAGCACTTCTGTTCACTCTGCGTAGTCCATAAGCTGGATAAAGGCATTTCTGCACGTCAGCCCCACTAGCTCCCGACCAGCCGGGGAAGCGCAGAGCTGCACCCACTGTGGAAGACCCTTCCAATGCTCCCTTCATGTACTTGGGGATGCAGTAGTTAAGGGAAGTCTCAGGTTTGGGGGTCTGTCCGTGTTACAGCACAGCAGCTCTGCCTGACCATGGGGAGGAGTAACCAGGCTGGGATGACACACTGCTGCTGCCCATCAGTCGGCAGCCAGCACGGTTTCAGACAAACATGTTTAGCATCTCATCAGCAAGCTGTGATTAAATCCTGGGCAGCACAAAGAACCGCAGGCAGGTAAATTAACAGAGAACAAATATTAGCTCCAGCCTACGTGGCTTGCCAAACTGTACTTGGTTTCACGTCCTCAAGTGAGTTCAAGCGTGATAGCAGTTCCTAATACAACATGAGACCTCAGAAAAGGCCCTAAAACCAATACCGTGGGGACAGCAACTTCTACTGCCTAAGAGGATGAGCTAATCAAATTACACAAGACGAAGGGGGTGGCAGTTCTCCACTTTCACCTTTTGTGAACTTCTGCAATTTTTCTAGGGAGGGTGTTGGTCTCTTCGAGAAAGGTCACCTCCTGTAGATTAACATAGCAGAAGTGTGTACAGGAATTTTTAGGAAGTAAGCAACGGACCGTATACGTGGTTCTCAGCCCACAGTCATCTAAACGGCCTTGCTTCTCCTTTTTCTTTTCACCTGCAGCAAAGCCATTGCACAGGGCATGGTGCCATTGTCCCAGTTCACTAAAACTCGTGAGCATGTCCGTAGCTTTGTCCAGCTGCTTAGGCTGCAGTTCCATCACTGGTTAAGCAAACCTAAAGTCGGTGTCACTCTGGTCCTCTCCTTTTCCTTGCACTGGCTGCGTGTTCCTACCTCTCTGCCTTGCATCGGCGGTGGCATTTATCTGACCCCTGGATGTGAGTGGAGCTCCAGACTCCAATCTAGCAGAAAACTAACTGCAAGAAAAATGAATATTTTTTTCTAGTTTAAACTACCATAAAACTATAACTGATCTGAACACTCCATAAGACAATTTCAAAAGACAAGGTACTGTAAATTTAGGCTCCTCTTGCATTTATCATTCTGCAAGATGTCGGGTATTTTTCAGAACCATAGACAATAAATTTTGGAAAACATGGGTAATTAAAGACCACCTTCTTCAGAAACTCTTTTGTTCCTGACTCTTGGTGAAAAAAAATGCAACTCTGTTTCTATCAATTTCTTCTTTAAAGCATTCCCAGAAAACAAAAAGCTTGCAAGATTATTAAAAAAAATTATCATTTTAGTTGAGGAAGCAAAAATCTTGAATAATTTCTTATAGTCTTTTACTGAAATCCAATAAACGCATTACCAAATTACACTGTGTATTTTACTAGGCTAAGTTATCTTTGTGTGCATTAGAGGCACAGCATGAAAACAATAAAAATATTAACCTCCTTCGTGTAACTCAGTAGAGTTATAAAATATCTAATTGAATAAACTACATTTGACATGAACAAATGGCGACATTTCCATGTAATGTTGTCTTTTTGGCTTCCTGACAAAGAAAAGCTTAAGGATGATTTTTGTTTCCTAAGGGCAAGTTCTTCTATTTTTGTAAACTCAGCAATCAATACTAAAGCATGAGCATAAGCACTTTTAATTTATGAACTGTATACTTTGAGCAAGTTTAATAGTTTAAACTTATGCATGTTGTTATAAGAGTGTTTATTTTTGTTGTACTGGATAGAGCTGCTTAATGGAAAATATTGCATTAAAGCATAAAACCAGCCATATATGTAGAAAAACAGAAAAGGAATAATTAAGACACAGCAAAATTAATACTGTGCAGATTTCTTGTAAGCAGAAGAGCACCATGAACTTGAGGGAAAGCACAGCCCAGAACAGGGAGCCTGCACTGATGTCACCCCTAGGCAGAGGACCATTAGAACATGTGTAGTTCCTCTTTGTGGCTAGTGCTCAAATGAATAGGCTTCTTCCTCCCTGGCAAGCTCTTGGCACTCTTCTTTTTCCCTTAAAGAGTAGGACTCAGTCCTCGTTCAGTATTTGGCTTAGGTGCAGTTTTGTACCTAATTCCCAACAGCGACGAAGTGGCTTGTCCAGCATGTCCCCTCCAAAGCACTGCTCCAGCGCTGCTGTTTGAACCGACTAGTGGATCTGCCAGTTTGCATGAAGCTGGGAGTCAGCCAGGAGGGGTTACGTGTGTTGGTTTAAGCTGACCGAGAAAGGAATTACCAACAACAACACTTGTCTATAAAAATATCACTCCTATTCTTCTCAGAATAAGGAGTGGACTTTTATGAGACTAGCTGCAGAGTGAATCACTGCTGTCCATTATTCACGGCTGAAATATAATGTGACCTGCTGTTAGTGTGAGGGAGAGGGTGGCTTTTCCACCAAGCCCGTGTTCGGATCTGATAAGGATTTTCACAATGCATCTTTATCATGTAAAAAGCCGGCTCTTTCACTTTGTGGTATTGATGCTAGTCACAGATGGGCTGCTGGTTGCCATGCAGATGATAATGTTCCAGGGAGTTTCAGTTAATATTAAATGGAAAGTGGTTCAATTTGCACGTCTCTCTGGAAATGGCATGAGAACCATCTTGATAATCAATATTGATAATATACTCTAAATGTGAAGCAAAAAACAAACACAGAGCAACAAGGAGCACTTGTCACATGGTGGCTTCAACAGCTGGTAAAAGACTGCAGCATCACAAAAGAGGAAAACCAGGAAATTGTTAAGAAAGCAAAAATCAAATTTGGCCTAGCCAACTTTGCCAAAAATAACTTCACAGCCAGTTCTTCATAACTATATTCTAATTAAGACCGTGCATTAATTAGCAGATTGCAGAACATCTATATACTGCCACAAACTTTACTTGCCAAACCCATGTACCGGTGTAGGTGAACACCTCGTGCAAGAAGAGTGCGTGTGAAGAGCAGGCAGACCCAGGCCAGCTGAGCTGTAGGTCGTGTCCTAGGAGCGTCCAGGGCTTGGGAAGAGAGCTCTCACCACCCTTTGGCAAGGGAACACAGGGCCGAGGCGAGCCCACGCTTGCATTATTGGATGTGGGGCTTTTTGTTCTGGAATTTGGCCTATGGAAATGTGATGAGACAAAACAGCAGGTGAGGAGATTTGTTTCGTAATTCTAACTCTCAGCCCACATCACACACAACGAAGAAAAGTGGTGTTTGCTCGCCCAGCTGTTTCAAGCTAGGATGAAGTCCTAATGACTGTGTCTGGGATCAAATGGCTCACATGGCTCTTACCTTTCTCAAAGGAGTCCAACTTCTCACCCTGTTATGCAGTCATTAATTCATGGACAATCGTGTCATCTGAAGAGCAATTCCTACACCAGCCAAACCAACCTCTCTGATAGCCTGCCGTGTTCTCCGAGTGCCAGCTTGTTTTCTTCTATTTTTGGGGCAAACACGAGACTTTCAGGAAAGGCTATGCACAGTATTTTTCTTAGCTCATTTTATACTAGCAGTAGCCTGACTTCTGCTAAGCATTCAGCTAAAATAGATTTAATCAGCTCATCAAAGTAGAGTATCATTCGAACCAAGGCATGGCGTTGAAGACCAGGCAAGTGTGGAGTCCTTCACACCCTCTGTAGGCTAGTCTCATCATGCAAGCAGGATTCTCATTTATTTAATTAAACACGAGAGTGTATGTGTATGCACAAGAAAATAAAAAACTTTTACTATGGTCTAAAAAAACTTAAAGCAAGCAAAAGCCACATCAGACAGAACTAGGAAAGACATTCCGGGGTTGGTTTGGAATTTGAACCAAGGGAAGGACATTTTCCCCTTCGTCACTCGATGATTGCACCCAGTGTGCATCCCAGTGGAGCCCACATTGTGTCCTAAACGTTAGTGAAGGACAGCATTGGGAGTTTGGATACCGGTGAAAGACAGAACATATTAAAAAATGCTGAATAACTGGCGATGCTGGGACAAATCCCGATTCAGGGCTAGTGGTAAGCCATAGCGATTCCGCTGACCTAGACGCGGCTTCTCTCCGTGGGCTCAGGCTGGAGTCAGCCAGCCTACTCATTTCCTGATGAGAAGGGCAGCATCTTCATTACCCACACATAAACAGAAGAGAGGGATGTCAGAAACTAACCTGGAATCTAGAAACAATTTGTGCATCACTTAGTAGAATGAAGGAAAACAGTACATGAGTAATTGGAGTCCTTAAGGAAGGGAAAACAGAGAACAACACTGGCAAAGCTTAAGTGAAATACAAATGAGAGTGCTTGTGTGTTCCCTCATCCACAGCCTCCGCTCTCCAGCCTGCTTACGCAGGCTTGCCCCCCAGTACGGCAGGCAAATTTTGAGCAGTGAGAGGAGAAAAATCGTATGCCTAGCTTAATATCTCATTATTTAATACCTGAGAAATCCACTTAATTGTTAATTCATTATTTTTTATAGTTTGCTGTTTCAGCTGGACCCAGATCATTTTTTTAAAAACGACCATCACGGGTTTACCTTTTCTAATAACAGTGCAGTGATTGTGGATGCAAATTATCACAGTATGGTTGTTGCCATGGAAATAAACTGCAATGTTATAAGCACAAAAATGAAGAGCCTGCTGCAAAGGAAGATGCAGCAACCACAGCTTTGAGGAAGTGTTTTTTTGGTAATAAATGATGGACCAATTCTTCCAAACCTGTTGAACTACAGGAGGTAATACAGCAGCCCTGTTTGCATTTCTACAGAAGTGTGCATAATGTCTCAAATCACTTTAGAAACAGAGAGAGCCTCATACTTGGTGGCTTGAGGTTAAATGGTAGTTTTGTCATACCAGGAACTCAAGTGGGACCTTCTAAAGAGTCTTTGCATTACAGCCTGTTCCTCTGATGCTGAAAGACAACCCCAGGAGCACACAGTTGCCAACCGCCCCCCCCGCCCAAAGGCCACAAAGCAGAAAAACTCTTTTGTAGCAGTAATATGCATGCATGAGCATGACTAAGATACCTTATACAGACCCATCCTTTCAGAAACTCCTCTTCGGCAGGAGGATTTCTCCACTAGCCACATCCTTTGAGCCCGAAGCCATGTGATGCCACAGAAAGTTATAAAGGGGCCAAAGTCTGATGTGATCTAGGAGGTCATTTTAAAGGGAGAAAAGAATAAAAAAATAATCAGTGCAGTTTAGTTCTTGCACGGTGAAGGCAAAAAACTCTTGGTCAAAAAACCCTCACTTGCAATCAAATAAATACAGATTTTGAGAAAAGCTATTTCCTAATTTTGCTCAGAGGATCCAGTGGACCATTAGCAACACCCCAGCCCAACTGGTTGTGTGGGCCCTGGCCTCACATAATGGGCTGCCTCGCCAGAGATGCTGCGTACAGAGGTAGCAGCATCGGGGAGCACACGCTGGGGAGAGACCTCTTTGGTACTCAGGTTGGAGACATGGGTACGATGTAAGTAATGACAACAATATTAACCGCGGAGAAGCCCTGACACCTGTACACGCTGGTTTGCATCTCGTGACCTCCGGCTCTAGGGCAGTGGGGGAGTAATGAGCTGTGGGTGCAGCTCCTGTCCCGCACTGTGTATTCACTGCGAGAAAGAGGTGCCTGGCCTTTCCAAAGAGCACAGCTGTGCCAGAGAGGGGACATGAGGGCAGTGGAGCAGGAGAGGACACAAGCCTACCGCTCTCACCACAAACACATTCCTTCAGTTAATGGAGAAGAGACACAAACAAGGTTGCAATAAAGCCCCTCAATTTTTTATATTCTAATCTGCTTTTCCAGCCCCTCCAGAAGAATCAGAGGATCAGGCTTGCAGCGACTCCCGCGTGCCTTGCGCGATCCTAACCCACCCTCGCCAGTTGGGATTCTGCCTCGCTTGGGCAAGGCTGCGAGTCGTCAGGCCCTGGCAGCTGCCCGTGCCCTACCTGCGTGGGTGCCGGGCTGCCGGCCAGGACCGCCGACCGCCCGCCTCCTGGGGAAAACGGCCTCCTGGAAGGCACAGGGGCAGGCACGGCGGGACAGAGCCGGCGGGCTGGGCTGAACCCACCCTCCGTGCACGTCGGTGGTCGCCGGCCATCGGGAAAGGAACATCTAGAGGACGCGGCGGCAGGCTGCGGGCATCGCCAGAGCCCACCCTCCGTCTGCGCTGCGGGTACACGCAAACAAACTTTGCTTTCGTAGTCCCAGGCCGACTCATGTCACAAACACTCAATTAGCTTTTTAAAAGTTAAATAAACAGAGCAGGAGATTATAACTGATTAATTGAAGGGCAGGAAACATGAGAAGCTGGTTTGCTAGAAAGAAAAGCTCTTGTGCTGAGATCTCCGGTAATTAGCAGCAACAAGACCTACAGAAATTTATGAGGGAAAAAAAAATATCTAACCCTTCCTGTTTAAATGTTCTCTTTTCACATGTTTTGCTTGGAAGACTGGCTTAAACTACAAACACAGACTGCGTCTCAAATACAGAATAGATTCATGCTCTGCAAAAGTCGTGTACTCAGATTGCAAATCAAATGAACATGGATCAATGCAAGATTTTTTTTTTGCCCCTTTTTTTTTTGTCTGCCCAAAACTTGAGTGTTTTGTTAACAACTGTCAGATTGACAGCTCGATACTTTGCCCGAAGCACCTGGAAGGTGGGTTGGTTAATGCTGGTAAATGCTTCGGGACCTGCTTGGAACACAATGGTAGACCGAAACCACCAGATAATAAAAGGAAGACTTCCTTCCCCGTTACTGAAAGGTGTGATTTGGTCATAATTTAGCAGTTTCAGCTCAGCAATGGCTTACGTGACCTGTTTATCAGTCTGCAGCGGAGCTGCTGTGGATTGTGCCGCAGCCTACCTGGTTTCATTGTGCCGGTTCAGGAGCATTCTCCACCTGGCTCCTGGAGCAGCCCAGTCTCCCTGATGCGCGTAATGAGATCCCCAGGCAGAGCTGAAACCCTGACCTAGATTTCAATGGCTCTCCAAGCTGTGTTTACGCATCTTCAGCTTGGCTGTGTTTACTCTTTTAAATTGCAGATAAACTGCAAATTAAAGAGAACCCTGGGTCTTTCCTTTCAGTTTAAGTGCATTCATCTCTGCTTCGCTCTCCTGGCTTTGTCTTTCTTTGCCTTTGTTGGATATTTTAGAAGAAAATTTAAATCAAAATTAAGACTTGCTGAAACTGATAGCAAGCCTTAGCATACGCTTGGAAAAACAGCACTAGCAGACCAGCAGCGGTTTCACTGGGAAGGAGGGTGGCAGGTCTGATCCTGACTGAACATCTAGAGCTCGTTAGTGTCAGGTTATTATTCTGCATTGTGGTGTGGGAAGGTCCCAGGTGCAATTACAGCTCCAAGATGCAGGTCTCTGCGCGTGGTTAAGGACAGTGCTTGAGCTCCGGTACAAAGGTGAAGGAGAGGAATATTATTCCATTTCCCTGATAGCAAATTGCAAAAAAAAAACCCCAAGGTAAATTTGCATATCAATACAAAGTAATGCAGAGAATGAGAGGTGGCTCTCAGGAGCTATTTGGCCAAGTTAGGCCCCAACACCCAAGTGATACCCCCTGCATGGGAGAGGGGCTGGACGCCCCAGCAAGGCTGCTGGTGGGACTTCCAGAAGTCCTCAGCAGCAGTCAGACTCTGCCCAGCTGAGATCAGGATTAGGCCACCGCAGAGGATTCCTGAAAAACCCTCAAACACAGAGCAGCCCTCCTTCCCCTTCCAAAAACAATCATGGATTTGGGGAAGAAAAATCCCAAAGCTTGACCGCCTTCCATTACAGCAGATGACTGCTGTTTCTCTGCACACACGTCCTTGCCACAGAAGCTAGTGAGGTTATTAACACCCATTATCATTTCGTGGGAAACGAACAGAGCAGGGGGCTCCCAAATTTCCTTTGCTAGCTTACCACTATTGGAAAGCCTGGAGCCCTTTTTCCAGGCTACAGCTGTAGACACAGGAGGCGGCATTTGACTCCTGGAGCAGTGATCTTGTATTTGTGTAAAAACACTACTGTGGACCCGCTGGAGGTCCCCGTCTGGGGCCACTCCATAGCAGGGTGGGTGCAGGTAGCAGGCACATGCTCTTTGGAGCCTGCTGAAGCCTTGTTCACGTGAAAAAGCAAATGAGTGGGTGACAAAGTGTTGCACATTTTTGCCTAAAAATAGCTCTCCCACAATCTCACCCCATTTATTTCAGCACAGCACTGAAGTGCCATTGATTTACACTTACCCGAAAAGAGAAGGAATTATAATGTTTTACTTCTTTACATAAATATTTTCTATTTTAGCGCCTACCATTGTGGACTTCCTTTGCAGCCCAGCCTAGAGGCCCCGGCAAAGGCTGACGGTACTTGCAATGGTAAAAATACATTTTCAAAACCGTTTCTAAGTACCTGCCAGCATTTGGATATCTACAGAGCTGTGAAAGTCCAGCTGCCCCCAGACGAGCTGTCACCCAGAGGGACCTTCCCAACAGCCAGCCCTGCGGTTACACAGGTTGGAGGCACAGGTTTCCACTGCCGGCGTAGGTGGGAGTTGGGGAAGAGCTCTGCCCTTCTCAGCCCTTCAGTTTGCACTCTGATTAATCTCGCTGAGAAAAAAAAAAACCCAAACAACAGGACTGAGAGGTGGGAAGGAGTGGCAGAATTGGGGCTTTCTACACTCGGAGTTGGGCAAGGCTGGAAGAGCTTTTAAGACTGAGAAGGGAATGCAGCTCAGCTTCAAACACATGGGAAGCTGGAGATAAAGTCTGAACAGCCTTCTTAAATCAAGACCTTCCTTTTCACCTCTGCTTTTGCTTTGTGTCAGGTACCACAGCCCTTCCCCCTTGCCTGCTCTTTGTGCACATCAGCAGAGACCACACGGAGCTGAATTCTGCCCTGTCCCGCTCCCAGTGCCTTACGGAGCCATGCCTGTGCCCGGGGACTAATCCCAGAATAAAGCCCTGCTCTGCGTGATGGGAAGTGAGAGGATGGACATTCAGGTGAGCAGGAGGTCCCGCTCCTGTCCCCACTGTGGGCTGTGCCCTCCCGAGCAGCCCTGTGCTGGATGAAGATCTGGGAGCAACACGGCCGCTCAGCAGGTCAGACCCCTCTCTCACCTGGCTGAAAACTACCCCACCACAAAACGCTTCGGAGTGACACTGGCAGTGATAGGGAACGAGGGGAGCCAGCCCACCCCCTCCCGTCACAACGCGCAGCTCTGCCAGACTAAGCAAATCCCTAAATCACTCCTCACTGCGTGAAACGCTGCTGTGAAACCACCTCCTCATGGGCATGGTACCCCATACCCAAACCAAGACAATGTCTCTCACTCAGGCCGATAGCCGGTCAAAAGAAGAGTAGCAAAGCTTTGTCTGGGAAGGAGCATTAGCCCTTCTTTCAACTGTGCGCTGAGAAAAGTTTGGAAACGGGTCCCCATAATGAGGTGGGTATTACATTTCTGTTGTTCTGCAGAGGCTTGTGAAAGCCAGGCACTGCCTGGCACAGCACCGCCTGCAGCAGCAGTTCCAGCAGGCAACTGGGGCCGTTTCTACTCTGACCATTTTCCCCGCAGATACATTCATGAAACTGCCTCTACTCAAAGCCCATTGCTGGCCCCGCTCATGCAGCCTGAACACTGCCCTGCTGTTTTCAGCTGGGGCTTTTGATAACCCTGTTGCAGGATGAAGTCCCCGTTTCTCGAGCACTTGCATCAGTAGCCTCTTCTGTTCATTGTTAATCTCCAAAACATGACTGTAAAATGATCCTGTTGGTTAAATAAGAAAATCTAGTTTTTTCCAGCCACCCTGGTGGCACTACCATGCTCTGTTGTGATGGCCATGACTGTATACTTTACAGTGCCCACTACATCTCCCCGTTTGGGCTTATCTCCACTGGTGCAACTAGTCGGTGAGGCCATTTGGTGCATCACCCACCCCATCTCGCTCGCTCATCTCCAGTATGTTCCTCTGCTCCTCCATATGGCACAAACCAGGGCTGTGATGCTGATTAGAAGAGCTTTAAAATTTATCTTGTTCAATTTACATCTTCAAAGGTCTCTGAAAGATGTAAATCTGTATTTTTTTGAGGGGGGAAAAAAAAGTACCTTTTTGAAACAGCTCCTGTTTAAGCACATGCAACAAAAGGCAAGGAAACAGAAGGCCAGACTGACCAGCGAGATGTGAAAACCCGTTTTCCCTCCTCTGGCGAGTGGCTGGTGGCTGGGGCAGTCTCCGGTGGTGCAATGGGCAGCACTCCAGGCTCAGCCCTAGCCCGTGATGACAGGCATGGTCCAAGCGAAGCACCGGGCTGCCAGTGGGGGGCCTGGGCAGCTCTGGCAGGAGTGGTGTTTCCTCAGGTGGTTAGCAAGAGGAGCAAAAGGCTGATGAGATGAAATGTCGGGGCGTGCCCGAGCAGCGGGATGAGTCCACCTGGCTGCGCGGCTGCAGCCAGGAGAGAGGCTGGGGGAGCCCCGTACCTGTTTGAGACTGCCGTGGCTCCCTGGGGGATGTGCGTGCATTGTGGGCTTACTTATTGCATGCGTTTTGTGACGTGTCCCTGGGAAGTGGCCTGTGTAAGTACAGATTAATACAGTCAAAAATATTTGGGTGCTCAGATTGGTAGCTTTTAGAACAGATGGCTGCTGCGGGACCCCTTTACCTCAAAAAAGAGGGGGATGGGGGTACAGAAAAGAAAAGGCCATTCCTGCCTGTGGGTTCCCGTCAAATACACACAGTGCCTTTTATTTATTTATTTTGGAACAGCACTGGAGAACCACCAGCCCAATAATGGACCATAACGAGCTAAAACTTCTGACCAGGGCTTAACTGTATGGAATTAAAACTCTCCGGTACAGGCACAGTGTTAGCAGGGCATGCCCAGGAAGCCCTGCGCCGTGCTCTGACAGTCTCCTCACCAAGCACCTTCTCGCAACCCACCGCCTGTTCCCGGGGAAGAATTCTGTGCCGGAAGCCTTCCCTCGGCCGGGAACCGCTGCCGGCGGTCAGTGGCCAGTCCCCCATCCCGGCAGGGCTGCGTGCCCTCACTGGTCCTGGCAAGTGCACGGGGGGGGAACTCAGCCTTCAAATTAGAGATGCCTGGGGAAAGTAACACGAATAAACAACAAACTACCAACTGGCAGCAGCAGTTGCCCCAAAGGTGATACGGGTTCTTTTATGTTCTTCTAAATTAGATTCACAGAAATTCATTTGGTGATGCCAATACTGCAGTCCCAGGAGCACTAAATCATCCTTTATGGGCGCATAAATACATGTTTCATTCTCTGTCACATTTAGTATCGGCAATGATTTCACACACAGCTGTAGATCAGCTCCCTTTTGATCGCAATCTGCCACCCTTTTCTAGCCATTCAAATTTATAGCAACATTAATAGTTCAAAAATAATAGTGTTTACTGTGTACTAGATTTCAATAAATTAGGAGGAAGCAACAGTTCCGAACAAAGACTCCAGAAAACGACAAAGCTGGACTGAATGTAAGCTTTTTCACCCCGATTAACGCATCCTTGTCTATTGGCAGAAAGTTTCCATTGCAGCTGTGAGAAAATGATTCCATGGATTATGTCACATCGATTCAAAGTGAAATTCAAAGCCAAAGAGAAAGCAGAAAAGCATTCCCTGTGTTCTTACAGAAAATATCACTGCTTCAATTAGGTGCTACAGATACTTGGAGTAAACATATTTTCCACAGTTTTTCTTAGAACCATACCCACTTAAATCTCCAATATTCTTCTACATGTTCATTTTTCATCCCAGTTTAATACCACGCCTCTGGGTGTTAGTGGTTAAGGGGATACTGCCAAGCAATGCAAGCCAAGAAAAGCTGGGATAAGAAGGGAAAATACGGCCTTTATATAGTAAATAAACTTTTCAGCCTTAATGTTATGGCTGCTGTCAGTGTAACTCAGAGGGGGGAAAATAATAACCCAGTGCTAGTTGTACCTTTCGTTTCTTGGACCATGTGAATGTCCAGTTCTCCAGTTTTCAATCTGCTCCCAATCCAATGGAAATAATGCACACAACTGAGCATTCAAGCCTCTAATAAATCTCATCTTTGTGTGGAATCCCCGGGATTCAGAACGAAAACAAAACTAGATAAGACTGTTCAATATTTCAGTAAATACCAGCTTTTTTTTTTCCAGTAAAAACTTGAGTTCTAGGGAATCTAAATATCCTGTTGATAGAACAAGCACATAGCAATAAGGTTGGAATTGAGACCTCGAGCATCTGTAAGGAGTACATGTGAAGTGCACATAAATACATGTAACACCTGTTTGGATCTCTTCAAAATAATAATCAAAGTTTGCAGCCTTGTTGCCAGAATAAACTGGGAGCATCCTAAATATGAACGTTTTGGAAGAGAAAAACCTCCTCACCCACAAAAGTCCTTCCCAGGAGTGCTGATGGTCGGGGTAGCCCAGAGGCGGGAATGCTAACGGAGATGCACCATCCTCACTGGCTGCAGCTTTGCCTTCCCATAGCATCTGCGATGGGAAGTGGGAACTGTGGGTGTCTCACTCACTGGCAGGGAGGATCCAACTTCTTAGTCCTCGCAGCGCTCATCTTGGTCCTACTTATGGATCCAAGTCCCCCTGAACATGCTGTGCTGTTCTCCACATACACCAACAGAAAATTTTCACCCAGAGTTACTGTCATGTATATCATTCCCTTGTAAAAGTGTAGGCAGGGGAGAAAGAGGGGAAGAAATCACCGGGTTTATAGGTGTTATAAATGCAGCTTACTTCAGAGCTAAAAAATCCTGGCAGATGGTACTCAACAGCTGGGAGAATGGTAATGCCCAGATATAAAATTCGTTTTCTTTATTTCTCTTTATTGGGACCCTGTTTGGTTACAGTGTGTTGTGGTAAGATCTATTTCCTATGCTTGTCTCTTAAATTTAAGTCTCAAAGCAATGTTTATAAACATTACAACCTATCAGTTATTACTGCAGCGCAGGGCTGAATTCAGATCAGTGACTGTATGCATAAATATGCCACGTAGAAGTATATCTGCAACACTTTCCCAAACAAACCTCTAAGATTTNAAGAATAAAAAATAGATAATATTAGCATACCCCATGAAAACAAATGGTTTGACCTTGTAGGAATAAATGTAGCAACAGCTCCATTTATCACATAACACCCCCCCGAGGCTATAAAGGTTCACTGTTTTCGGGGAGGAACCGTCTCTCTCTATTCCTCTTTGAGAGCAGCTGGCAGAGCAGGGAGCAGGAGCCATGGCAAGCACTCCTAAGCTCTGCAATAACTCTGCATTACAGCCGCTCCCAAGGCAGAGGCTCAGCCCGCGGTGCCAGGGGAGCAGCACGGGCAGGCAGCCGAATCGGCGTTGCCCGAGCCTCTCCCAGCTGGTCACAGGTGCTCCGCTGGGGAGCAGACCCGAGGGTGATGCGGGGCTCCTGCCTGGAAAGCCTTACCCACCGCAGAACGTCGGGGCTCGCTGGGGCGCAGCAGCACAGCACCCTTCCCACCCGTACCTTGCCCTTTCTCGTAATTAGCTCTGTTTTCTGAGTAGCTGGGGAAATCTGGGTTTCCCTCTGACCACCGCTGCGGCGGCTCCCCCCCAGCCCCCCCAGGGATGCCGTGCAGATTTTGCTTTTCATCAACCACACAGGAAAACCACAGGTCCTCTCTGTTTAGGATAGCAGGTCAGATCTGTTCCCAGTTGAAATATTGCAGGAGAAAACAACAATCAAAAGCAGAATAGCTTCTTCCCAGCCCCAGCGCTGCACCGCGAGCCCTCCGTGCCAGCTTTCTGGCTGAGGGAAGTGAGCAGCTCTATTTAGCTCGCTAAATTAACAGCTCGGGTAACAAGGGCTACCTACAACAGCTATACACCTGAAAAGCCTAGAAAATATTCCCATCAGAGGCATGGGAGTAAGAGACCTGGAGGCACCTGTCTTTTGAAGGCTGGATCTCTCCTTAACATCCCTCTCTTCTTCTGCCATAAACACAGGTGAGAGTAGACAGGCGAGGGGAGGATGCTGGTAAACACAACCTGCCGCAGAGCCTGCGGATGGCCCAGCTGTTACCAGAAACGTAGATGGAATGGGGATATTTTCATCAATCCAAGGAAAATGTAATTTTAACATTTTGTTTCCACAGCCTAAGCCCCTTCGCAGTGCATCAGCAGTTATTGCTCCAGCCTCTTGCCTCCCTCGCCACTACATCCAGCTCCGGTGTGGAGAGACGGCATCGCTCCTGCGCACAGCCGTGGTGCTCATCGGGGAGAGGCTTTGGGTTTCTTCCCTTCCATTCCAGCATGGATCATGGTGTGCCCTGCGGGGTCTTCCTCCCCGTCCCCAGCCTGGCTGCTGGGCTGGCTCAGCCACCTCCGCCTGCCTCACCCCACCGCTCCGGCTGGTCTCCAGCTACAGCTTTCGGATTTGGATGGCAAGGGCTAGTCACACACAGAAAGGCTAAAGGAAAATGGGGCTGGCATTCATTGCAAAGCATTTGGAAGTCAAGTTTCTGCACTGTATATCTAACTTTGGACACCTTAGTTTGAAAGGGTTCATTTACCAAGTTATTTCCTTATTCTACTGCTAATTCACCAATATTAAACAGAGTATTAATGCTTAAACTATAGAAAAAAACCAATCCCCAAAAGCAAAGATAATGATTCACCTTGCCTAAAATGCTAGCAGGTTAGCTGGGCTACGGGCTCTGCCAGTAGAGCCCCAGCTCTCTTCTCAGCATCTCAGTGAAGGACGAGCACAGCACTACTCAAAGCCGGGCTCTGGCAGCAGCACAGCATCCAACAGCCCTCTCCTGCTTGTGAGACACCTTCGTGGTGTCTTATAGGAACAGGTTTACAGAGAGGGCATCCTTCTGTTAACCAGTGGCACCTCAGATGAGGGGCATCTTTCCCTGTTACAAATTCCTCAAGTTAAGGAAAAACAAACTCTGCGAAAGAACATATCTTTTACAAGTGCTCTATGAAGTAATACTGGGGGAAAAAAAAAAAAGATAGACTCATTCTCAGCCCCACCCTCACTTCAGTTCATCATGAAAAAGTACATTTCTGCCCTTGTGTTATTGGCAGCAGCTTGAGATTTCCTTCCTGTCACCTCGTAACAGAGCGGTTCTCTCCCCAGCAAGGCATCCGTCTTGCTTACTGTCAGCTCAGAAACTTTCCTGGGGATTCCCAGCGTCGGGTCCTGACGACCCAACCAGCCAGGTCTGGTGGAGAAATCCACAGCCACCCGGAGTTGTACGTCGGTGCTCTCTCAGGGGTGTTGCTCTGCCGGAGGATGACGCAAGCTGCAATAAGCTAAATGAGATTTTTTACCTTCCATCCCCAGAATGGGACATTTCTCTTCAGTGAGGTTAGGTGTTCTCCAGAAACTTTCCGTAACCTTCAGCCAACTAAATAGTTGCATGTGAGGAGAACAGAGAAAAGAGCCCAAATTTGCTTTTGCAAACAGCGTGGCTGATGGGATAAAATGAGAGTGCTTTTAATAGCAAAAACATGTTTTCTTTGGCCTACGTGCAACCTAGAGCTTTCCAGGTGCTCAAGCTTAAACCGGTCATATAGATCTAGAGAGGCATTAATTATTTAACAGGCACAAAAGGAGGCCGGAGGAAATGATTCCTCCTTCCTCCTATTCAGTGCACGGGTACAGCTAACCCTGGCTCTGGGATCACAGCGGGACTTTGCATCAGCTCTGAAAGCCTGACTTTTGTTTTTCCCTTCATTTCCTTCCCGCTAAAGACCTCCTTGAAGTTTATCCATGCTCTTTTAGCAGGAGCGCAGCTTTGAGTGAGCCCAATTTGAAGTCAGCTGCTCAGGCCCCGCAGATGGACGCTCGCCCTCAGAGGTGCAGCTGGAACCCACCAAAAACTGACGCCAGCAGCTTCGCGTTTCAGTTCTTTAGTTGGTCGGCAGAAGGGGTGCGTGGGGTAGAACTGCTCGTTTCTCAACACTGGGCAAAAGCATCCTGCCGGGAAGCAGGGAAGATGCCACGGGGACGAACGTACCAATGGCCTCGCCAAGCTGCAGCATCCGTCCCCAGCCAGCGAGGTGATCTCCTTCCCTGCTACGCTGCCCCTGCACCCAGACCCTGGGGGCCGTGGGCTGGTCCTCCAAGTCATCCCTCTGGCCCTGCTGATTACAAATACAAGCAACTCATCTCCTGCCTAAATTTACAGTGAATGTTTCCTGTCGGAGCAAATGAACCGCTCCGAGGGATTGTCCTGGGAAATTAACAGCTGTAACGATTTCCAGAAGCCAGTGACGGCGCACGCTGCTCCCAGGGCAGATGACTCAGTGGATTCATCTTGTTATGGGGTTTTGTTCTCAGCCTCGGACACCAGAGCCCCCAAAAGTACCTTTTGCCTCAGCTTTTGCCAAACAGCATCCTGGCTTTACAGCTGGCGTGAGACAGACTCCTCCGGGAAGGAGGGGGGCAGCTAATTCTTACTGCCTAGTGGAGCGAGAAGCACTCCCTCTACAAATACCAACAGTAAGGTGGTGTTAGCTTCTGCCAGGCTTTTACCATCACCACTGTCAGCCTTGAAGTGGGTGGTTCCCAACTATCACATTTAATGCTGGCTGCATTTTTTCACAAGAGTTTGTACAAGTTGGGACTACTTTAACTCAATTAATTAAAAGAAAAGAAAAAAATGATCTATCAAGAACGATCCAGATGAGTCTTTTCTTACGCTCATTTTTTTTTAGGCTGTGTTGAGCAATATTTTCTCCACACTTAACTAGGGTGGAAACAATGCAGATTTGAGAAGGAGCCCTTACATTGAACTAAGACATACTGCAAAAGACAGGCTTTGCGAAAGAAAGGAGCTAAAGTAGGGCAGAATAAAACAGACAAAAGGGACACATGTTCCTCATCTATCACATAATTTTATAAGATGCTGCAAGTGAAGTTAGTTTTTAGGTCTTCCTAAGGAATTTTCCAAGAGAAATCAGTAGGACTTCAGCTTTATGTTAATCCTCCACGCAGAAGCTTAGTTTATGTGCTGTGCAAAATGGTGTTTGTACTCGGCACTTCATTTCTATTCAAACCTCCAAGTGGGGTGTGAGCCGGGTGGTGCTGGGAACCTTCCGTTTGCCCACTGGATCAAGTCCGGTTTATCTGTTATGACCCAGGCGTATGATGCCTACTATGGCAAAACAACTCAACTACATGCTGTTAGGCAGCCCCTTTGAGCCACAGGGAACATCTTCCACAGTCGTTTTGGAATATCTCAGTGCTGCAAAGCCCCCAGTGAATCCTCACAATGCCCACAGCCAACAGAAAAACAGCCAAGCTGAACTACAGGAAAACAATGAAGAGTCATTTCATACTTTTAGCACTGGGCGGAAAAGCTCAGTGCTTACCCGCTGCCCAGCAGCAGCCCTGTGACACAGAGAACAAGGTGGGACCCCAGCACTTGATCCCACACCTTTCCAAGCAAGCCAGTGATGTTCCGGTTCCTACACTCTTCCACCACAAAGCTGGAGACGCTTTCCACCTCGACCAGGGACTGCAGCCAGCCGAGAGTCCCAGGCAAGGCCACTTTCCAGGGGGCATACACAGATGCTGATTAAATACAGCTTATTGCTGTTATGCTCTGCAGGGTGGAAACACTCTGCAAGGGGTGAAGTCGGAGCTATTGCTGTTGTCTTTAGCCAATGTATAGAACTGCTGTATCTTTCAAATGCATTTATTCACTCTACATTTAAAATAGCAGCGCTTTCTTTAAGCCAGAGCTGATGGCTGAAGACAAACAATCTGCCCTGGCCATTTCTATTGCAGTCCTGGCTAAATATTTTGGCTCAGCCCTGGACTGTCTCTAGGGCCACTGTGTATCTGTACTATCAAGCCTGACTTACCAGACCTTAAGGTGGGCCATGGGTTCAAGAACCGCTGTTTTCTCCTATTTGAAACTCCATTTGGCTTTTTCCTAAACTGGAACACAAAAGGTCATGTTTTTGCAACTTCCCTTGAAGCGTGGGAGCTCAGAGCATTCTTGGCTCAAATATTTCTTGTGGGGAATGAACCACATGGACCTGCTGAGATGAGCGGCTGTGAAGCTGGGTTCAGAGGCCCCATGCCCCTCGCTGCCCATGTGTGCCGGACTCCTGACAGAGACTCACCTACCCCGCAGCGAGTTAGAGTCACAGGACAGGGTTAAGCTACTGTGGTTTAGCCAGATCGCTGGCACAGAGCCACCGTCGTAAGAGCAGACAAGTATCAACATTTCATCAACATTTCCCAGGGGAAACGTCTCCTCCTGGTTTCCTTGGTGGAGAAATGAATTCCCCTGCTCCCCCAAATCAAGTGTTGGATTTTTCTCTTTTTTTAAAAGAAAGAAACACTAGCCGCGTATTTCCCTCAGGAAATAGTGAGGGTAACCTCCCAACCAGTTCAACTTCAGCAATCTTCTGTGCAGTGTCTGCCACCGAGAGACACAGGCTTTCCATTCAAGAGGTGTCTTCCCAACCTGGTACGCTACACCGCGTTGCCTTAATATCATTAGAGCTTCAACTGGGAACAAGCATGGGAAACCTGTTATAAAAGCACATGGGTATTTCGCTGTAGCCAAGGAAGATTTGTGACCACATTCAGAACATGAAAGGTGCAGAAGTTTCTCAGAATTTGTGCTGAAACTTGTTAATCAAAAAAAAAAATACTGAGTTTTGCTGCTTATTCATTTTGGTCACAAGAGAGCAGATGTTTTCAGGCTGCTAGGTAGAGAGTTCAACAGCAAGTGCAGTTCAGTGTCAGCTATTAGTCTGAAATACAGCCGTAAGTACATAGGTGCTATGTACAAGAAGATCTCCTTTTTCTAGATTAGGTGATGACTTGAACACAAATACCTGCCACAGTTACGAGCAGATCGTTTGGAAGGATGGAAGGCAAAGGGAAGGAGATATGCTGCTTGCTCAGATACTACAGGTGGCCCTTTTAATAAATTAACAGACTTGTAAGAAAGATCTAATTAACAGGCGGTTTATACAATAGCAGTTTAGGAAAACTGTAAGCTGGAAAAATGTGAATGTTTGACAGGTATGATGGTGACTTCCAGAGGTCAGTGGTGGATGCTGTCATGGACATTTTGGCCCAAAAGGGGTTCTTACCAAGAACTCCTCTGGGAAGCCAGGGCCTATATACATCTATAAATCTGCTTTGTTCTGCTACAGATCTTGTCCTGCCAAGCGCACGGACAGGTCATTACCAACCCTGCAACTGCCCAGAACACAACTCGTACCTTCAAAGAAAGGTAATTTTAGAAGAAGTAAAAAGGGAGAAGACAGTAAGTATCTCCTTTGGAGCAGGCTGCAGTAATGTCATAAAGCCTGGAAGCTGAGCTTTGCACTAAGAGCAAGGTCTTTCACATGTAAAAGTGTAACACGGCAGAAAGCAAAATGCTCACAGATCTGCCCCCTTAGTAGCCACGCGTGGTGTAACCTGTGCTAGCTCGAGTGTAGCACACGAAGCCTGCTCGGCCCGACTCTCTGGGACATTTGCTCGACCTACCCCTAAAAACTGAATGTGCAGAACATTGGTTTACAATACATTAGTTGTACTTATTAAAAAACTTCCCATAACACATACAGATACCATCTTCTGTCATGGCCTAAAAAATACTTTAAATTACAGTTTCCTCAAAAATCAAACAAAAATTTATATCGAGCTGAAATATGATGACAGACTTCAGCAGAATTAAGCAATTTCTCTCAGCATTTTTGTGGGTTTAACTAAACCCAGAGATTACAAGCAGAAAGGAAAGAACCACCCCCAGATTTTCCGTTTTCAAAACAAAAAAAAAGAAAGAAGTGAAGAAACATTCTGAAAGAACTATAGAACGTAAACAGGCTAGTTAGACATGACGTACTGCAACCTTGACCTCCCATCAGCAACTCTCTGTTATTCCCATTCAAGTCGATCGCTGATACGGTTTTCTTCTCACCCAGCAGCTCCAGCTGTTTCTGAACGGCTCCGCCGTCCAAGCTCGCAAAAGGAGCGCACGCACGGGGAGGAAAGTAAAACACATTATTAAAAACCAAACCAGTAAAACCTTCGGCTCCGTGAACACCAAGAGACTGACCAAAACTGCAGCACCTCTTCCACAAGTTGCTTCCAGCAGCTCTTCAGTGCGGAGCCTGGCACAGGGCGATCCCACACCTTCGCCTCCCCGTGGAGCTGGGCCTGGGTGAAGCTGGGCAGGTCCTGGCCCATCGCTCGCCCTGCGGGAGAAACACAAGCGGGGCAAGCGTCACAGATAAGCAGGCTGCTTCTCCAGAGCCATTCGGGGAAGTTGCAGTCAATGAGTCCCTCCTGGTCGCAGGCGGGGGGGGGGGGGGG
>VZSZ01010737.1:280457-311238 GCA_013398815.1 Ibidorhyncha struthersii
AGCTTCCTAATGGGAATCTCAGATTAAAGCACCTGCTGCTCCAGGAGCACTGTACAGCCCTCCAGATGACAGAGTTGGTTATTTTGAATGCACAACGTGTACGATTGCTGAGAGAATAAACCTGATTCATGCTGGATGCTTTTGTTAAAACAGTTAGGAAAAAATGTGGTCGTCTGACACAGAAAACCACGTTGTAAAATCAGAGGTGAAGTCTGCCAGGGTGTGGGTGTCACATCTGTCAGTGATGTGGGTACTGTCCGAAAAAAATAAACAATATACTTGATTGCTAAGGGAAGGACTGAAGATCAGTGGAAGTTCATAGAGGAGCTTGTGACCAGGGCTAAGGTGTTGATGGTATATACACCCTGTACGTATGTTGAAACTCACAATGTATTTTTATAATACATATGATTATAAAAGTGTTTGTTCATAAAAATTATGTAGTAAAATTCATATTGCTATTTGGGCCTTGAAATTCTCACAAATGTTTTAGCTCTGACACAACCTCCATGCTCCAGGTCCCCCCCCTGCTACCGTTGCCCAGTGACGCAGGTGGTGGGAACGCTGCCTCAGGCCTGGGCTGCCCGCTCCCCCCGGCCACCCCATGAACGCCCCAGCCATCGCCTAGCTTGTTGACAGGTGTCAGCAGTAGAGATGTTAGGGCCACTTTTCAGCTTTTCTGTCGCACTTCCTTGGTGACAAAAGCCTGTGAACCACTTTCATATTTGCAGACAGGAGATGCTGCCACCTGAGATAAATCTCACTGCAAATGATGCTCATATACAACACGGGACTGAGCAAGCTAATTCAGCAAGTCTCGCTGAAAGCATGTCTGCGAAACGGTGTCTTGATAAATTAATCCTTGCTAGGACCTGGAAATTGGTTACCTTATAATGACTCAAATAGTAAATCAATAAATTCTAGGATATTAAATCAGAAGCAGAGTAAAAAGAGTGAAGTAAATAGCAATATCTCATATGCAGACAAGAAAAGAAGTACACTAAGATTTTCTAAACAGGGCTGGGAAGTCAGATTTAATTTCTCTAAGTAAGCAGTGAAATAGGAAACGAATGTACTTTTAAACAAACCCAAGTTATTACAGTTATTAGCTGCTTGTTACATGATCGCCAAAGAGTTAAATACCAAATGCTGGCAGTTTTTCCAGGCTGTTTTGCATTTTTCAATACTTAGACTGAGAGCCATTGAGCACATTACCACATGCAAACATCCCCCAGAAGCACCGTTCCTGGTTCCTCGCTGTAAATGGCTGGCTCCCGCTCCAGTTGAAAGCCGACCAGATGCCAGAGCTTGGGAGGCTTGGGGACCGCTGAGCGCTGCTCCAGGGCGGCAGCCAAGCCACACAGAAAAGGACAAGTCAGGTAACTTGTTACAGCAGCTATTTTTCCGCTTACGCTTTTTCTGACTCCAAATAAGCATAGAAAACAAAATGCAACTGTGAAGCGCATCCGAGTGTACGCGAGGTCAGGCAGGGAGCGGGAGGGAGGCAGGAGGAGCTGCCCTGCAGAAGGGCTGAGTCACCGCCGTGCTGGGATGATGGTCAGCGGTGACACGACGCGGGACGGGGTAGGGAAAGGGTTTGAGCACAAACACCCAGCCCTACTGCGGCCGAGGACACCAGGCAGGGAGGGGAGGGAGACACCGAGCAGTTCCAGTGGAGAAAAGCGCCCCAAGCGACACGTGGTCCCACTCCATCAGGCGCAGGTCTGGCCCTGCAGCAGCAGGGAAGCGTTTTGAGTTTCCCCGTATATGCCGAACATCTGGTTCATTATTTTGAATTAAAAATAAGCGAGCCATACTAGCTCCTTCAAGGACACTGCTGTTCAGGCTGCTTTTCTGCACAGCATACTGAACTGATTTAGAGGGCGAGAGAAACCGGGTTTGGCAACTCGAATGCTTTGGGGTTTTGGCAATGTGACAAAACTTCCTGATGAGATGGATGCATGTAATGCCCTTTCCCCTTTCCCTTGCTGTTCTCCTCAACTCAGACATCTGTAAGCACTTCCCTTTGGATCATCTGGAAGCGACATTTGGAATACGTTATATTTTAAGTAGAGCACAACCTCTGCTGATAACGGACACAAGATGGTCGGTTACCTGGATCTGACGGGTCAGTTCTCTCTTAGTTCCCTGTGGAGGAATAGTCAACAGATAAATTTTAATAGGTAATAAAAACCACGTGGAATTCACCAGCTTGGACAGTAATTTAGCCATCATTAACAATCATTACTTCATCCTCTGCAAATACAGTTATACTGAGCAACTGGAGAAGATAAATCGCTCTGTTGAAGTACCTTGTGCAAAACAGCTAACTAAAAGAACACAAAGGCCACTATTCTGTATATTTTGCTTGAGGTATTGTATTTATCATCCCGATTTCGCTTGGCTCTGATTTCTCATTATGTATAATCCAAGTGGCAAAACGTACAATAATAATAATAAGCAACTTGCACACAGAGAACAAGAAAGGCACTCCCATGGGTTTCATGCCTGTTTCTGCTGCTTCTTTGAAACGGTGAATGGGCTCTGAGTGGTGACTGTTAAGAAAAACCAGGCAAACAGAGACTGATCCTCATCCAAGCTGTGATCAGCACTGCCCCACCATGCCTTGATCCCTGTTTAGAGGGAAACTAATAAATCTTTCCAAGGAAGCTATTCAGGCCAGCCCACGCTGCGCGGAGCAGAGCCAGGCAGCGAGGCAGAGGATGGGTCTGCTTGCCAGGGCTGCCGTCCTCACAGAGCATCACCGCGCTCCCCGTGCCCCTGCGGCGCTCACCCTCCCTTTCTTCGGCAAAACAACGTGCAAACGCTTCGAATCAGCAGAGGTCCCTGGCAGTCAGTGGAGCTGTGCTACTCTGCCACTGAGGACATGGAAAGTCACAGATTTAAAAGCTTAAAACAGAGTTACAAAAGAAGACCACAGTCCTGCACTTGATACGTTTCTGGTGCACAGACCCGACTCTCCTGATTGCAGCAGAAATGTGTATCTTTCCAGATAGGGATTCTGCTGTATTCAGGCAAAGCTGCTTTTTCATTTGCCATTATCTTAATCTTCCCCAGGACAATCCTGTGCCGTATACAGGCAGGACCCGCCACACCAAGACATGGGGGTATGAAAAGCATCAGTTTAAAGTCAAGTAACAGCAGTGATTTTGAAAGACGCATTGAATGCACAAGCACAGCCATCTGCCGTGCATCCATTTGAAGACTCTCTGTACGCTGCCAAAGAGCCCCAGACCCGCGAGGGATTCCTGTGGCAAAGCCTTTACAAGTCGGAGAATATTCCCATTCATTTACCTTTTGCCGTAAATTGGCTAAAGCCTCCTCCTGCAGCTCAGGCCTCAGCAAAGCTCCTGGGCAGGAGTTTTATTCTTCCTAGGAGCCTACGTGCTCATAATGCTCAGTGCTCTTTCCTTTAACAAGATTCAAGGATGAAAAGGCACTGGCAGCACGCGCGTGATTTGGTATGCAGCCCTAGTCTCGTCCCCGTCACCACGTGTGCCACTGCTCCTGTCCCAGGAGAAATTTGCTGAGTTTGCTCAGAAACGGAGCCCCTGTCAGGCCTCAGCTTCTACTTGTGTTGTGGAGGATGCAAAAGTACTTCTGCATCACGACACAGCCTTACCTCTTCCTTTTTTGTCTTGGATGTACGTACAATAATGCCCCAAAGCACATGCTTTGGAATGAAAACAAGAACAGATGTAGAAATATCTGCATACTATTTAATAAAAGATTTAAAAATGAGAGAAAATGTACTTTAAATACAATGAAACTGCTAGCTGTCTACAACTGTAATTCCCTCCTTGCGTTTAAGACAGCATTTAACCTGGAGTAGAATTACTGTAGCTTTCTTTTTAATAGCTTTGTTGAGAATTAAAGATATAGGCTTGACGCTCAGTGCAGTGCAACTGTGCAGGATGCCCCCCTCCCTCGCAAAACCAGGCTGCTTTCCCTGAAAGCTATAAAATAAACAAATACAAGCCCTAAGTTCAGGCACAAGAAGGTATTTTGGAAGTTCAGACCAAGGTCTCAAGACAGGGAAAGAAGAAGCCGAAAAATGCAGCTGGCGCAAGAAAACAGGTGCCGCAGGGGGGTGTTGGTAAGCAGCTGAGCTGTATTGCAAGGCCTCCGTTGCCTCATGGGGGTCACGGTTACAAAGGACAGCAGTCCCATGAGCTGACAGGACATTAATCTCTGCAACTGTAATTGAGTTTCCTCACTCCGGTGCTGACTGTCATATGTTTAGCACTGGGGACTCCAGAGCTTTAGAGCACACAAGCCGTCACCCTGGCAAAGCAAGCCGCTCCTGCTCTTCAGGGTCGTAGGGGTGCTAAGTCCAGGACACCAGCTGCATTTTTAAACAACTTTACCATTTTCATATGTGCTCCTCTTTTAAGATATTATGAGCAAAACCCAGCTAAATCTTTGCCCCCTCAATCAACAAGAAGAATTTGGTGGTGACAGCAGCCCTGCCGTAGAAATTGATGCAGCGAGGAGGAGGAGGACAAACTCACTGCAGAACAGCTGGGGAAAGGGAGGAGGAGATGAAGACAGGCAAGTAAGAAGCCTCTTAACATTTCAAAGCATGGTTCTGCTTTACAAGTGAACTTGACGCAGTGACATGGGTTTTTTGTATTGCCTTCTATGGTGCCGGGGTGAATTTTCTCACCCTGCAAGCACAGAGAAGCTCTAGCAGCTGCGAAGGGTGAAACAGAAGTTTTCCAGGCTTACGTACCGTTACCACTTGTGAAGGTGATATAAAACGAACTTAGGTAGCAATTAAAAATCTCCCTTCCCAACTGCCCTCGGCTGTACTCGGGGCTCCCCAGTGCAGTCTATCTGCACTACAGATGAGCACTTACCCGCTGTGCCTTCAACTTGCTTATCTAACTGATTTCAGCAGCGCATGCTGAAGCGCCTTCCCCGCCTGGGTATCTGAGAGCACATACGGCCGGTAAAATAAGCACCTGGAAAGGTGTTTCAAGGGAGGCACTTTTTAAAGCTATTTTCTTGACTACTCATCTTCTGCTACCTTTTAAAGAAAATCAAGTACTTCTTACCCTTCACGTGAGAACGGGATGAGCATGGGTGCCAGGGCACGGCAAACATTTATTTTTAAATACAACACAAGTTTTGTATATGTTTGGAGGAGGAGGCATGACTGGCAGCAGAACAAGAATCACAGTAGGGAAGAGAGAACAACGTTCAAATTAGGTGGGAGGAGAGGGAGAGGAGGAAAAAAATCTTGATTTTCTGCAGTTTGAAGGTGCTTGGCCCAGAAACTATAAGCCTGAGAAACAAGAAAACACTAATATTTTTTTAAATACCTTTTTCAAAGTATTTGTCATCATAATTCACCCAATATATTTATGTTAAACTGCTTTGCTTTGCTACTTCTTGGAGACTTGGTATTTAAAATGTTTGTTAGAAACTAAAGAACATCCTTTGAGAAGCAGATTTGCTAGCATTTCTGGCTGGGCATTCTCAGACTATGGTTTTGAAAGGTTGGGTTTTCAGGGTGTTTGGTTTTTTTTTTCTCTAAAAAGAAAATTAAAAAAAGACTTAAACTTTCATTGCTGAAACGGTATTTCCCCTGAGCCCCCTCCCCCCCCTTATTAAGAAAAAGAGCACGAGTTACAAGTTTGTGAGTTCAGCTTTTCAGTGACCAAAGTCGGAAGGATTTTGAAGGCTTCTAACTTCAAAACCCTGGTGATGCCCAGACACCCTATCAACATAAGCTGCAGGTTTCGATTTTCAGAGGGGTGCCCAGCACTCCTTGTCCCTGAACAGGGCTTTGCCAGCGGTCGCAGTGTTAACCCTTTTGTAAAGAGTGCATCGAAAAGCGAGTTTGTATGAAGTAATCTAACCTAAGAAGAAAAAAAACAAACGGGAGATGTGACACATGAAGCTGTGTCACGAGCTGCCCCGCAGGCTGCTCCCGCAGCACTCCAAGCAAGGCGGCAGAGCCACACCAGGGCAGGCAAAGAGCCCAGAGGCAGCTCCACCGACCGCAGCCTGCAGAACTTCTCTATCTAAAACTTTAATTTCTAATTTGGTAGGACCTCTGCTAAACGGCAGTTGGATTTATGCACACTGCAGCGCCTAATGCATTTTTGCAACTGTAATTTACTCATTTTTCAGTTGACCTACTTCCAGTCAGGCTTGGTATTAAAGAAATCTTTCAAAAGGCACTAAAAGCTCCACGCGCTATAGGCCAAATACTTATTTGTGTGTGCCCACCGAAAAGCGAGAATTAGAAAGGGAAAGTTGATAGCATCTTACTTTAATCTAATTCCCAATGAAGCTGGAGCCGAGTTCAGCCGTTGGCCTCGGCCCTTGGTGCCGTGCGAGCACCAGGCTCTGACCGGCAGCCCTGCAGGGAGCTACCGCCACCAGCTGCCCCCAAACCCTGTCTTTGCGGGTGCTGGTAAAGCTGCACAACTGAAATCAATCACCTTGAGGTATTTTTTTTCCAAGCCAGGTGTTTCCCTGAGGCTGAGTTTTTTCGAGAAGGTTTTAGTGGAAGTGTTTGCATCAGGAATGGGGAGGAAAAAGAAAAATCCATGTTTTGACTCTGTTAAAACCGTACAGCAGTTTATCCGGATGCCGAGCCGCGCTTTGACATCGTGGAGGGGTGGTCTCAGCAGCCTTCAGTGTCTGTGCGAGTACCTGCTTCAATCGGAGCGTGTCCTACACCTCTGCAGAAAGTCACCCGGTCACACCGCCGCAGCTGCCCCCCGACTGCGGGACAGGGGCTGGAATGAGGAGAGACAGGCAGTTAGGGGGAGAAATTAGGGGTACAGAGGTAAGCAGGAAAGCAGCGCGGCACAGGGATATCAGCTGGGACACGTGGGGTTGGAAGGGGCCATCATCACTGCAAATCTCCCCAGAGACAGAGCCAGTTTCTGAAAGTGGCTGTCTCGCAGCTGCCCACAAGATCCGAGGGAGAAGCGTGCGTCCCGTCCCTCCTGGCCGCTGCCAGCAGAAGAAACACTGGGAGCCTTCTGCTACTGCTAACTCCAGGACCTCGCTGAAGGATGGTGGGAAGAAGCAAAATATATGCAGCATATAAACTGCGTTTCAGGCTGTGGGGTTGGGGTAGTGCATGAGCAACACCCCGGGAAGGGAACGAAGAGCTGGGGAGCCTGTGTGGTGCCAGGGGCTGGAGGAGAGCCTGCTGGACCCCTCCTGTGGAAACTCTGCTCAGCCTCTCCCAGCCGCAGGCTCTCTCTGGCTTCTGCCCCACGCTGGCAGCTGGACCGCGTCGGCTTGGAGCTGGAAAGCGAGGCACGGAGCACGTGCTCACTCCCCCGTTGGACTTTCCATCTGCACTGCCACGAGATCTGCCGGTACTCGGCATCGCCAGCTCCCGTTAGCAGCAGCGCGCTGCCGGCAGAGACAAATCGGGAGCTTTTGAGCAGGGAGGGCAGCTTTGTTTGACTTTTACTTGCAGGATGTTCAAAATCTACAGGCAAGCAGCCTGGCAGCAAGCAAAGGGAGGAAACCTGTCCTTTTTTAAGGGCTGTACTACGCTGCAAGCACAGCGAGGCCCTGCTGCCTGCGTACAGCTTCCCAACGTAGGTGACAGCAGCTCATTTTGGCATCCTCCTGCGCTTTGTCTGCGTCCCTCAACTCTCCTGGCATTTACATGAAGCACAAGAAATGAGCCAAAAACACCAGTGGCATCCAAGGTCAAAGCCTGCGCGAGGTCCTAGTGTTGCATCTCATGCCGGAGTGTGCTTACATCGTTTCAGTGCTATTATGCTGAGTATGGAAATAATTTGAATAACAGACTTAAGGAGCTCTACACAGACTGAACTCTGAGCAGAGCCTGCTTCCTGCCTGCAAAAGCAGCTCCATGCACATTATTTAATTTTGGTAAATCTGGAAATCATTGTCCCTGAAGAGTCAGTGCAGTGAGGTTCTCATCATCATTACGTCCCCACTGGATAGCCACTTTCTGGTGACCGTCCCACTTCACAGCCCCTTGCTGACCGCTGCTGCTCAGGACTCATGAAGACTAGGGGCCTCTTGTGCATCTAAACGCTGGCAGTGGTCAAATGCTTCCTTTTGAGCATCTGTGCTACCAGATCAGCCCTGTGAGGCAGCAGAGCTGCTGCCGTGCTCACAGCTGGAAGGGGGCTGAGGTGCCAGACTCTGTCCCACGGGACCAAGTGATGGGACAGTGTGGCACAGCAAACACACCTGAGCAACCACTGCAGCAAGGTGATGAACGCGGCTCTTGCCAGCTAAGCCTGGGGACCCTGAGGCGCACCAAAGGAGCGATACTATAGTACAAAGGGCTGGTGGTCAGCTGGGGAGGGCACAGAAACGTCCCCTCCCTGCTGAGCTCTCGCTGTCCCCAGCCTAAGCCACCAGCTGTGGTGTTGATATAGGAAACAGCGCACTTGCCACTCATTTCCGCTGCACACCATCAACCACTGTGGATGTGCGGGAGCACCTTCGCCCAGACCTGCTCCTCCTCTTGCACAGCACAGCTCCCGCTGTGTACCCGGAGTGGCGACCACCAGCAGAGCCAGCGCAGCCCTCCCCGGCCACCATGGCCACCCCTGCTGCCATCCCAGCCCCGCTGTAGCCACCAGGCTTGCCCACTCCTGGGGGGGGTGTTTTCTGCTCAGACCCAGCTCCTGGCTGCTCGTGCTCCAACCACGGCGAGTCAAAAACCATCGAAAATAAAGCTCATCTGCAGTAAGCAGGGGTATTGTGCAACAGTCTGTGTATGGTTCTGAACAAAGAATATGTTGTCGGGTTTTTTATTTATGGGGTATTAACACAGGAAAGCAGCTTAACGCTGACAAAACTACCCCAAAAACATTTTGTTTAGTTCTCCCTTCAAACTTAGTAAAATAATATTTGTATCAAAGTTACTTTATTACAAAGCCCATGGCACAACCATAATTCTCAAAGGACATAACCTGCCAAACTCTTTCTGGAGAAGTTTCTATGTGTGCAACAAGCTGCATCCTGAGCACAAGCCAGGGAGCTGTGAACGACAGGCTGCAAGGGTACTCACCCCCCGGCTGCCTGGAAAATGCCAACTGGTCCCGTGGTCAATGAACAGCGTGTTGGGACAGAGACACCCAACGGAGTTTCAGGCACAGCGTGCACAATGGCAAAGAATCCTGTAGGTCCCCAGCACAAAGTGAAGCTCTGCTTTGGTAATCTGGGGCACGCAAGGCATCCGTGTACTACTGAGAGCGGGGAAATGCCAGAGAGACATTATCTCCAGGGTCTTCTCAGGCAGGGAAGAAGATCTGAAGATGGCATCTGAACAGAGCTGGGAGAAAACCAACATCTCTAAAACCAGAGAGACCGAAGAAGGCAGAGCAGCTGTTTCTTGTTCAAGTGGCTTGACAGGTTCCGCAGCATCATGTCAGGCTCCAGGCTGCAGCACAGCATTGGCAAAACACATGCCCACCCAAAGTGGCAAAAGATGTGCACAGTTCCTAAAATGGCACAGAGAAAACAGTGGAGTGGTGGGACTTTGCCAAGCAGAGGGCTGGAGGGGAACCACCCCCTCCTGCCCAGCTGAGTGCTGGTGGAGGGGTTTAAAAATCTTTAAACCCCTATAAAAAGTCTTTAAAAATCACAATATTCAGACTTAGCTTTACCAAAAAGAGGTCTAAAGGGATCTTTTGCAGCCCACCATAAGGAAGGGCAATGGATGCACTATAACTTCACAGACATGTACCAGCACTGTATTTCCAATAAATATAGTCCCAAGTTCTTCTCGAAGTCGTGGGAGGTTTACAATAACACTGTGACCCTGCTTATTCCAGGAGGGTTCCTCCCAGTTTTCCCTCAGAGAGATGAGAGAGAAATTATCCTCATGGAAAGATCATTACTGTGAGTTCACATAATCCCACTTTTAATCGAATGATAATTTAATTTCATGCTTTTAGGAAAACGTTGGTATAATTTACAGTGCTATTAAAACCTCACCCTCAAAAAAGACTGTTACCACAGTTGCCATTTAACAAAGCAGGAAAAAGAAAATGATAAAAACCAGAATTTGGGCAGATATTTCATCTACATCTCTTTCTTCAAAAAGATGAATTTTCTAGAATATTAGAATCTCATATAGTATTTACAAAGCCCCAAAAGGGAAAGTATGGCAGATAAAGCACAAAGATATTTAAGCCTGAAGTTTTTCCTTCTGGAAGATAAGCCTATACCATGAATATTCCACTGGTAGTCTTCCTTGAATAATGTGTTTACAAGCAATTGCTTTGAAACCATCAGTCCTGTGAAGTTTTAGGAACCTGATTGATTTGCTCCTCACTGGCAAAGATGTGAAAGTTGGAATATTGACAGGAACATCAAGAGAGTTGAAACGCATTAGTATAAAGTTCACATCAAACGCGAGGAGAAAAGTGGAATAAATCCACTCAGAAGTTTCCGTGCTCTCAGTAAAAGCCAAGGCATCCAAACGACTGCTCGCACCAGGATGCGCTATTAGCTGCAGAGATGATAGGCCACTTCATCAGCTGGTGTATCATAGCAGACATCATGATCTGGCTCATTATTCTTGCTAAATTATGCATGCATGATGAGAGGGGTCAGGAGTGAAATTAGAAATCATTCCAGTTCATCATGTGCCAGATCACTGGAAAATCTTCAATAGATACCGCAGGCAGCGCGCAGGCTGTACCGTCAGGCATTATCTATACAGAGCTATTTCCATTTCACTTGTGATTCCCCTGCTGGTTAATAGTAGGAAAGGATCAGAACGATGAATCGGTGTCTTCTATAGTCAACTGGAGAAATAAAAAGACCTCGGTATTTATTCCGCATTATCGCAATGATCCAGCATTACCTGGCTTAGGGCAATCAGAAATGAGCAAACGCTTTGGGGCCCGGCAAAGCACGATTCCCCCCTCTGAGCAGCAGAACTGCCACCTGCGCCCACCCGGGCACAAGCACGAGGAGGACTGAATTCTCCTGTCGTTTAGCATTGTCCCGTCCATGTGTGTGAAATGAAGGCACACGGTAATGCTGGGCTGGCTGCTCCTCTGCACGGCCCCGGTGGAGTGTGGGGAAAGCTTCAAAGATGAGTGCTGGAGCGAAAAAACCTAAACAACCCATGTATTATATAGATATGGTTTTGCTCTGACATATAAAAACGCACAGGCATTCGAACCCTTCAAACAGCCCGACAGACAGACTCCCGCTTCCCAGCCATCCCTCGCTTCCCACTGAGGGATGCAGGGATTTTCATACTGAACTGGATATTCCGGTTTCTCTGAAGATAAGCCCAAAATAGATTTCAGGGCATTTGCTTATTTTAATTCATATGCAAGCCCATCCCACAGTGGGATTTCCTCCTTTTTGGAGACAGCTTATCTGGTGGCTGGGTATTTAGTGTTAACAGGACAGAGCCCTGGAGGAGCTGTTCCCGAAGGTCTGGGACACAGTGGCTCCCAGCAGACCCCCCGGCAGAGGCAGGCACCCCCGGGTGCTGCGAGCGGGCTGGGTGACACGCCAGCTCCCGGCGCACAGGGGCCAATGCTGTCTCCTCCGCCTCCAATATGTGCCAAGTAGCCACAGGCGGCTCAGCAGCCCACGTAGCTGGTGGCCTTGAGGGAGAAGAGCTGTGCTACCGCCCAGCCCCACGCACATGCAACTGTGCTAAAGAGAACCAAAGCCAACAGGAAAGAGAGATTATTAAGTTTTTTTTCCTCCATTTTCCAGCACAGAGAAACAAGACTGCACAGGCAGACTGTCCTAACATCACTGATGCTCAGACAAAGCACAAAAGCCAGTTGACCCAGTGAAGCCCGACCGGCAGCTAGTGGAAAGTGATTTTGTTACTCGCCAGCATTTTCCCCATCCCAGCGCGGCGCTGGCAAAGCTGGCTCACAAGCAGGCTTGTGCCGCAGAAGCGCCGCAGCTGAATAAACGTGCTGGCAGAGGTAGAGCCATCAGCACTGGTAAACCACCAGCGCACACTGGGCTGTGGCCGCGGCACGGGCTGACCCTCGTCTCAGGGGCAGCACCGCCGATCTCCCGCGACGCCTGGGGGCCAGAGCACAGGCTCGGTGGCCCCCCCCCCAGGAAACCCGCCAGCAGCCCCAGGAGCTCTGCTCACCCCTCGGGGATCCGGGACAGCAGCTAAGTGCTCTTTATCAGCACTGGGAAGATACGACAGGATGACAGCAGAATAACAAAGCTCTGAGACGTGATTTATGGAGAAAAAAATAAACTTAGTATTAGTTTCCAATGGCATTTAAGTTTCAGGGGCCAGCCAAGACTTCTTTTTGAAAAAAAATCCGCTTCACTGAAATACTCTTTCCTACAGGGACTTCTCTGTGTTGTGCTTAGATGGTGTTATAACAATAAACAGGCATCTTGGCCTTAAGAGACAGCAGATGCTGCCAAAGCAGGCAACATTTTAAACCTACAATAACCTTTAACTAATTGCAGAAGTCAAGCCAGACAGCCCAAACAGGCACAGGGCTGGGATCGGGGCAGGCTGGGAGAGAGCTTCAAGGAAGAGTGACACAGCATGGGCTTTTACCCAGGCACTGCTGCCAACTGGCTTATGGAGAAACTTTACATCACCATAAAGCCCAGAAACTGCCTTCGAACAAACGAATCAGCTCCTTCAGCGTCAGTACAGTTAACGGTTTTGTGAATTGAAGCCAACGTGTGATTTCCCAGGGCCAACGGGAACGTGGAGGCGCAGCCCCGACGTGGAGACAGGCGCTTCTGCTCCGAGCCACAGGGGATGCTTGGGGGGAACCTGCTTCAGATGAAGGCAAGGCTGACTGTGGCACGGCACACTCGCTGAAAAGTGTTAAAAGTTATGCCAGAAAGCAAGAAGGCAAATGATTCTTTCTGATAGATTCTCCCCCTCCTCAGAAAATCAAGGCTAGCAGAGGGGTGGGACGTGTTTGGGAAGCTGCTGAGCTTTGCTCGTTAGTTGCTCATTGCTTTTAACTAATGAAGATCAATGATAGCTCATTGACCGCCAGCCCCATTAAGGGGTTACTGGGCAATGGCTCCAGTACAGCCACTGGAATATTTTAAGTGGGTCTGAAAGCATATTCCTACTCCAGGGATCAAAAGCCCCAAAGTAGGGTAATCCAAACAGGGGCATTAATGCAGATGCCTTTGGCAGAGCCCAGGAGCTGGCAGCGGTCGCCATCCAAGGCCACGTGGCTGGGAGATGACCTGAGTTCCCTTCAGGGGCAGTGCAGCAGCACTCGGGTGAGACCATGGCACAAATCTGACCCATTCCAAGCCTTCCCGAAGCCTTCGGGGGGGCTGTGAACCAAGGCCCTTTCACCTGGCCCACGTCCTAGAGTGGCTCAGGCAGTTTATTTTAAACTGAGTCAATTTTTAGGTTTACTGTTTATGAGCCAAGAGGATTTAATTTGAAATCCTACATTGTTTTAAAAAAATAATTAAATTACGATCAACCTCCCCCAGCCTGGTCCATAAAGTTTTCCCTGGAGATGCTCAATTGAAAGGATCTGGAACTCATCACGGTACCATCTGCCTCTCTCCGAGAGGTGATCAATCATCCTGAAAGTTTAAACACCCACAGTGCCTTAATCTGTTATAGTGTTCAAATCAACCTATTTTAAACAGTGAAAGGGAGGACGTGCTGTCCCCTCACAGCACAGTGGTCAAACCCCAGCTTCCATGCCTGCCAAGCTATAAAACACCACTGTTTCCTATTTTTTACAGTCAGTACTAAGACAGGGATCCTTCTTCTTAGGGAAGACGCACAGACAGAAATGGAGAGCTACGTGTGACACAACCTCATACATCGCCCTATAACAGAGGTGAGGGAACAGTGTGCTCCCCAACCCGTGGGCCTGAGAAGGGAAGAGCATGCCCCAAACCTGCTTTCCCTCTGCCCACGCACAGAAAATTTGTCTGGAAGTAGGGAGGAGCAAAATGAATGCCTCATCTTACCATGGTTAACGTCAGAGGTGCAACAAAGGGCTCCTTTTCCATAGCATACAGGTAAATTCAGAAGTCAGTGGAAACCAGATACTGATGGCTCCATTACCCCTCTGCAAGGAGCAGGCGAGAGGCTACAGCTTTATCCATCCCAGAGGAACGCTGATCAATCAACAGATCAAGTACACGGAGATGACTTTTCACTTGTGCTGTCTGCAAGTTTTGGTATTGCACAACGTGGGTGGTTTTGGTCCACCTTGAGTCACCGCCTGAGAACAAGAGTGACCCCTGATGCTTTCCTCTGCCCTGCGGTGGCTCAGTGCACAGGTTGGGTGCTGCCAAGAAAGGTGACAGGGGCCGCAGCTCTGGTCCCCTCGGGTCCCCACTGCCTGGTACATTCCTGCGTGTCCAAGAGGCATCACCTGGTCTTTCGGGGATGGGGTGGTACAGGGTGATCAAGGGACCTGAAAGAGCAGGGCAAGAAAGCAATAACCAGCCTTTTAAATCCTACTAGCATCACTGTCAACACCAGCACATAGCTTCTACGGCTTGGATTTAAGATGCACTGGTACAAGCCATCAGTGCCGGTACTGTTATATGAAATACTGGGGGAAAAAATGGTACAAAACATTTACTATCATTTCTGTTCCTAGCAGCCGAGCAGGCATTCTATTAAGAGAGTTGAACTGAATGTAAGATTTCTTATAACAACCTGGGATGAGACATGCTGTCATCATTGGCTTAGTCCTGCTCAAAAAAAAAAAATCACTGTTTGTCCAGATTGGCAAAAATTGTTTGTTTTCTTAGACAAGAACACCGGGTAGTCCACAAGTTCATGATTCATTCTCCACCATGAAGATCTCCACCCCAGGTTTCACTAACAGATGACTATTTATTGACCTGCTAAACCTTTTCTAAGCTTACCTGGAGACACCAGCCAGCTCTGTTTTGCTGATCTTGGTCTACAGGGGAAAACATGTTGGGCAGCTCAGGGTTCTGCTCATCACTTCACAGTTCAAGCTCCTGGATATGGCTCTCCTGCATTGGAAACGAGCTGTAGCCGTGAAGGCTGCAATTCTGGAAAACACATGGTGGTTAAAAAAACGCATGTACTTAGAATCATAGAATGGTTTGGGTAGGAAGGGACCTTAAAGATCATCTAGATCCACCCCCCCTGCCCTGGGCAGGGACACCTACAGCTAGACCAGGTTGCTCAAAGCCCCATCCAACCTTGTCTTGAACACTTCCAGGGATGGGGCAGCCACAGCTTCTCTGGGCAACCTGTTCCAGTGCCTCACCACCCTCAGAGTAAAGAATTTCTTCCTGATATCTAATCTAAATCTACCTTCTTCCAGTTTGAATCCATTATCCTTTGTCCTATCACTACATGTCCTTGTAAAAAGTCCCTCTCCAGCTTTCTTGTAGGTGCCCTTCAGATACTAGAAAGCTGCTATAAGGTCTCCCCAGAGCCTTCTCTTCTCTTCTTCATCCCACCCCCAAAACTGTCTCTACTGGACCTTAATAGAAAAGGAAGTAATTTAAGGTGCTGTTTGGTATGCATATGCAATATCCAAGAGTTTAAGGACTCCCTAGATGGGTGAAGAATAATGCGGGTACACTTACAGACCCAGACCTTGCAGAGGCTACAGACAGGCCTTCCACTGGCTCTGCTGAGCTTTGTTACTATAGGGGGCAAAAGATGAGGATGTGGTGGGCAGGAGAGGGAGTAGAATAAAGTGGAAATATTTGAGGATTTTATAGATGAATATGTGAATTAGGAGAGTTATAGGAGAAATTTAGGCATCGAAGTTTCGTACTTAAATATCCTGGGTTTTCACTGTGCATGTCCAGGAGGCACCTACATGTTGCACAGTTGTCAAAGGGACACCAAGCCATACTATCGCTTCAAAGAAGCCACAGTAGGCACTACAGGATAAGTGAAAACAGAATAAATCTGGCAGATGCCCTACATTTATGGATTAAAAGAGAAATTTCCCTGACAAGCTCTGAGCCCAAGCCCGTTGCGCTGTGCTGCTGTACGCTGACTAGGAGGCAACCGAGGCATGAAAGGCAACGTCTGTCCCAGACCTTTTCAGTCTTGATCCAGCTGAGGCTCTCCCAGTCCTGGCCATTAGGCAGATCAGACTATAACAGAGATGAATCCAAGTCTAGGTACAGAACCTCCTTCAGAGCCACTTCCACCAGCCAGAACATTGCTGGGTGAAAAAGGATTTTTGGAAACACTTACCTGCATGATAACTCATTGTTACCGGGAGCCAAAGGCAGCAATCTCCCTGTGCCACTAGCTGGCTCCACTCTTCTCAGTTAGAAATGAGAAGGAAAAACCACGAGACCTGCTGCCTCTCTGTACTTCACGCATAGGCCCATGGAGCTCACCTTGGAGACAGCTTTCGTGACAAAAAGGGCTTTCTTGACATAACAAAGCCGGATCAGGATCAGCCAAGACTGATAATGAAAAGCCACGGCAAGTCATCCCTAAATCAAAAATATAGTTACAGCATGCACTTTGGGAAAGAGCACAAAGGGCCAAAATTTAATTTTCCTTAAGTCAGCACATAAAATCATTGGCTAATGTCTGAAGCACAGCTGCCTCTGAGATTTCTCTGAAGAGAGGGAGAGAAATGTATTCAAGACGTAATGCAAGTAGCATGAGGTAGGCTTTTGTAATTCTCTCTTCCCCCATCCCCAGGTTTCACTCCGGTGTCACTCACAATACTGGGTTTTTACTGATGTCTACATCTGACGTATTTTCAAAGCCCAGAAGTGAACAGCACTCAAAAACCAGTGAGCGCCGCTTGAGAACTGCTTTCCAATATTTATATGAACAACCTCGGAGCTTTGAAAACATCTCAAAGCCCCCGCGTCCCGCAGAGGCCCTCCATCACGCCTGTGAGCTTTGGGATTGGCCCAGAGCACAGAAAAAGCCTGAACTTGTGAAACAGAGGTTAGTCAGATTTGACTAAACATCTGGTCATCGTCAGCGTGGAGAGCAGCACTCTGAGATGGGCGTTTATGGTATTGGCCCCGAACAATTGCTATTTCTTGCGAAACAGAGAATTTAAGAGTTTGCTGTATACAAGGCTGTTTATTGGCTCCCCGTATTGTTTCCATCGGTTTCCTTTTCCAACACCCAGCTTGCAGAAGCAGCACTAATTGCACCCAGCAGACACCCACCGTGTACTTTATGCTGTCAGCAGCAGTCGCTCTGTGCTCCGCCTGCAGAGACAGCCCCCCCATGGGCTGGGAACCGTCCCACTGTGCATCCTCGGGTCCGTGCGGGCTGTTTGCAGCACACTCGGATCAGCTCCACGGGATTAAAGAAAACCAACAAACCCGCATGGTTCCAATTGCAATGATAATGCTTACAGAGTTTGCAATTACAAAGAAAGTTTAGGCCAGCAATTGCAAATTTAGCTCTCCTTGGCAGCAGGGACTCCCTAGCACCTTCTGAAATCCAGCCGCTCTCGTCAGAGGTGCCTTCTTTAGGCAGCCAAGTTGGAAAAACGTTGGCCAGAAATGTGTGAATTAGTCAGTAACTCTGTGAGTAACAGGAAGGGAGGTATAACGACCCAGACCGTCACACAGGCTGGGGCGCTCCGCGGAAAATGCTAAAAGCATTATTCATCCTGTCACTCACTGGGGAAACAAACTTTCACTGCAAGCCCCTGGGGGGATGGTGTCCGTCTGTCCATGTCATGTCCATAGAGCGCCTGTGCTGGGGACCCCTCAAATACCACCACGGGACAAATGGGGAATAGCAGCTATAGTGATGCTAAGACACCACACATTCCCAAAGCATGTAAGAAGAGGCGATCTCCAGGTCTTTTTTGGAGAGACAGAGAGGATTATTTAATGAAACTACCTGGGGTGACATCCCCAGACATCCCCGGCTGTTCTCCGTAAGGACAGCAACCCCACCAATGGCCGGTGTGTACGTGCAACACAGTGCCCTGCCGCAGTCTCCAGGCGAGCTCAGCCCATGCCAATGCTACTCCAGAGCAGAGAGCCTGACGTGATGCTGGCCAGGCTGGGGTTCCTCAGCCATGGAGAGGTCTGTCGATTCAACTGGAGCCCTCCATCAGACCTCGTTTGGGTAAGTGTGTGGTGCAGGTCCCACTACCCCATGCAGACCACAAGAGCCAACCATACCCCAACCTTGCAGAGGGAGACACACAGGCTTACCTGTGTCTCTGAAGAGCCTTGTTGTGCACATCAGGGTCCTTCACACACTTTGCACTAAGCTTGAAGGGATTCAGAACAGAAATACTTGAGCATGCACTTTCCTGAATGAAGGTCGTAGTTCCAGATTGTTTCTCTGTGTTCAAACAATCAGGTTAATAAATCAAAATAAGCTCTCGGAAGATTCATGTTCAAAAAGCATTAAAAACATCAGCGTTTTTGCCAGAAATAGTAGGCCCTGATACAGGGTTTGACCCCTGTTTTGCCAAACACACAGAAAACATCTGCACAGTCAAGCAAAACTATGTCGCAAATTGGATCAAGATGATTCTGACCATGTTTGTGGGTTCCTGAGATCCTTTGTTCAGATGGAAAGTAAGAAAATTAATATGCAAGTCTTATAAAGTTGGGATACGCATCAACTTATAAGAGGGCTTTCATGCCTCGAGATAAACACATCACAGATTGCTTTATTTAAAAGACCACAAGGCAAAGAATAGGAGCATTTACACAGCACAGTGCGAAGTTCACCGTTGTCTGTAGGTTCGATTTAATGCACAAATACAATAAGAATGAAGTCGTGCTGAAAAGGTAGTATTTTATTCAACAACATTCTAAGAATAATTAAGTAGGGATGATAAAATAGCAAGTTTATGCCTGTTCAGCACTAGACAAATAAAATTTCAATATTCACCCATCACATAGCAATATCACCAGCAAGTCGGAGCCCTGTTAAATGAAGAACTTTACAAACATACAGCAAAGGACCCAGTTCTTGCCAAGAGAAGTCACGCTGCCAAAAGCACATTGGAGCCTGGCTGATTTAGGCAATAAAGTAACCTATAGCAAATCCCAATTAAACTAGGCATCTCCACCAAAGGTTCTCTCGGCATTGCCTTTACCCATCTAGATCCCTGTTATTCCAGGTGAATATTTCCAGCTCTTGGGTCAAACCAAGAGCTTTGGAATAAGTTGCTGTATGTCCCATAACTCTGATTTGGATGTAACGACCATCTCACCCTCTGAACGGGGGCTAAGAGTAATGGTATTTGTTTACCTTTTACAAACATTTGACTTGTACATAACCCGGATGAGGGTTTCAAAGGCGCAACCGTATCTCATTTATTTCCATCACTCATTCTGAGCTGTTTGCCTTCACGGATGGCCCATTCCAGCTTCACTGCGCGAGTGCGATCCCCGCAGAGCACGTCGTGGCAGGCAGCTCTCCCAGGGAGATGCTCCACCCGGCGAGGAGGAACTGCTGGCTGCTGCTGACAGCAGAGGCTTTTGAGAGATGATGGGCTAAATTCAATTGTTGTTGCTGAGGTTGTGCCGCTGAGATCTTATCGCTCTGGGAAACACACATGGAAGAGATTTAAATCAATGCGGACACAGAAAGCAGAGCAGAACATTAGATCTAAAACTACACCCATTAGAAAAATCCGGCAATGCCTTGTCTCCTGATAAATACGGAGCCTGCAGCGATGTCCTTTGCACGTAAGTCCTATAAAGGAGGGACGGCCTGTCTGCCAGCTAGACTAGGAAAGGACGTAGGCAAGACAGAAGGTGTGGTTTTAGGCTATCACTGAAAACCACTAATTCAAGCAATTATTTATACAACCAACAATCTCCTGGGAACAGCAGTACTCTGGACCCACCTTTCTTTTGGTACTGTGATGACACAGGCTGAGCCACTTTGAAATTGTATGAGGTACTCCCATGTTTTAACTGGAACGCTATCATAACTTTTTATTTCTTGGCTTCTATTACTCAGTAAGGAGCATTTCTTAAGAGCACTGGGCCACCTTCCAAGCATAACATCTACCAAAGGCGCTGAGTATGTCCTAGTTTTTCTCAGAATACAGCCCAGAGCAAAATGACTACAATACAGCAAGTGCAGAAGAGAACCAGCAGCAAAGAGGTCAAATAGTATTTAAAACCAAATCAAAAAAAGAGCAAACCAAAACTACCTAATCCATGACCCCAGGAGAAAGTTATTGAGAACAACAAACAAGATCAGTTGCAGTAATGCTTTGCAGAAGCAGTAGTGCAACACAACTCTGCAGAGCAACACGTGAGCGGGGGCAGCCCCAGTATTCCCAATACCTAGTGCTGCTGGTTCAGCATCTGTTTTCTGCCACTGGCAGGTGGGAGTCCAGGAACGAACCGTCCCCACCTGCATGCCGAGGAGAGCACCCACGGGTGGACACGGGGCTTCCTCAGCACCAGAGCACCTGAAGGAGGAGGCAAGCCTACTGCTGCTGTATAGCTTCTAAAAGGCAACATCAGCAATACGTTAGCTGACTGACCTAAACCCACAAGAGCCGAGCACAGCAAAGATATCTTAGGATCTACCTCCCTAGTATCCAAATCACTGTACAGTACACAACTGTAACAAGCGCTTCTTGACTAGGGGAAGGGCGGAAACTCTTAAGTGCTGCTAAAACTTAGTTTCCAAGCACAGTCAATGCTCCTACCAAAGAAGGACCATCCACTCCCCAGGATCTTCCAGCAGCCTGCAGTAATAAGCACCTCCAAAAGCAAGAAAAAGACAGAAGTAGTTCCATTAACAAACGTAAACACACAGGGAGCATGGAGATAAAAATATTCACGAGTTATTTCTGATCTCACCATTCACATCCCTCTGAGATACCCTGTTGTCTGGGAATGCCCAAATTCACCAAGAAGTGCCTTAACTGTAGTCTAGCTGGCCTCCCAACTCTTACTTTAGGTGGAAGAAAGATGCACTAAATAGCTCATCGTTCCTCCGAGAAAGGAGGACTTCTCTATCATCCAAACCTCCCTTCTCCTACAAATGCCAAAGCTTCCTTCCCTTCCACCCACCACTGTCCAGCCTTCACAGAGCTGCTCTCAGCCCCCAGCACCCCTGATTAGAGGCAAACATCATCGTCTCACAATCCCTCCGACAAAGAGGAATTATAAAGACTGAAACAGGGAGTGATGGTACAGCATAAGGAAACAGAGAAACCAGTCTGAGTAGCAGAGAGCACTGCAGTTTGCATTTATGCCATACATCTGCACTCATCCTCTTGTCAATTATTTTCACCCTCCTGTCAAAACGATAGTGGGGATTTATTTTTCAGATATCAGACATAGGGTTCAGACTTCTGGATGCCTATTCAGGTGTAAAGTCTTGGCATACCGTTTAATTTATGTTAAACCAGCTCATTACCGCTGAACAATACCCAGTGAATTGGCTATTGTTCAAAGAAATCACTTATCAAGGCCATGCCCAATAAAAACAAACTGTTAGTGCAAAGTTTTGGAGTGTATGAAAGGAGGATTAAGGAAGAAGGATGTTGTTGCAGTTAACGTGTAAGATTAAGAGATGAGAGATCTGTTTTTTATTAAAGGGACTCTCCCTGTGATGTTGGGCAAGCTGTGTAAAATCCCTTTATTTTCATTTCCCTCTGAATAAAATGGGAATAATACTATTTTCCTACCCGGTGGAGAGGTTTAGATCACTTCGGCACTACGGCTCGTGATGCCCACCACCAAAACGTCTATGAGGCACGCGGTGAGAGAAAAATCAACTCAACCAACCACATCCGATTGACTGAATTTTTAAACTCAAATGAATTGACTTTCATCCAACTTCCAAAATCCAAAACGACTACGCACCATTAGGCTAAGAATAAGCATGAGAAATGACACCCTACAGGGTAATTTTCTGGAGGGGCTGGAAACCCCAGGAGAGGGGCTGGGGACGAGAGCACCTCCTCAGCTGTGACCGCATGGCTGTGCCTATGACAGTCTCATCAATTTTGTGCAGCGGCACAGCGTCCCAGGGGCGGCTGAAGCCCGGGGCACGCTCTGCACCCCCACCAGCTCTCACGCTCCTGCCTTGCACACCCACGCGTGTGATGGGTTTCAAGGCATTAAATTAAACGCAGCTGAGATCTCCCGAGTCCCGCAGAGGCAGCCGAGTTTTCACCGGTCACCTCTTTGGAGCAAGCTGGTGCGTTGCACCCTTTCCAGCGAGACAAACGGCTTTTCAGTCTCGATGCTGGCTGAACGAGGTGTTTCTGAGGAAAGGCTGAGCCTGGGTCTGAGCCGTGCAAGCTGCAGATGTGCAGGAGGTGGGCACAGCTGGGCTGGGAGAGGACGGGACCACTCTGCTGGCACCTTGCTGGACTGCAGGGCAGTCGCATCCAGGGCTCCGTTTCCCACATTTCTGGGGAAATTACTGTGCTGCCTCCTACACGCTTTGCAAAAGGATATAGCACAGAGTGCCTCCAGAGCCTGATCCTGTGCTCAGCTCTGACTTGTCACAGCTGGAACTGCTACCCACCGCTGTGAGAAATGGCTTTCAGTCATGAAAAAAAAGAAAAAAAAACCCAATACACTTCAAGCTTGGCAAAGCCTGGTAGGAAATTTTCAAGGAGGCCTGTCTCTCCCACACATCTTCTGCCTTAGCAAGGTTATTATTATTATTACAATTTAAGATCACAGACAAACAACTCTTAGAACATATAATGGGTGACTGCTTTGGCTTTTAAAAATTGGCCAGGATGTTGCAGACGTTAAAAGGGGCTGCTGCATGCCCATAACATCTCCTTTCCCATTACCATCAGCAGCACTGTGCAATCCTCCTTAAAATAAAAACACATGCTGGAGCATTATTGATAATAGATGGATAGGCTGAGGTTGCCAACGTGCATTTCTGTGCATAGGTCAAGCAAGACGGAACACAAAGGAGAAACATATAGAACAAATGCTCTCAAATAATCACCCTCCAAACAGTAACTGCGTATTGAATCGAAACCATGACAGATTTACTTGCAGGCAAATCCTACCCAGAATAGCAACTGAGAGACCCAGACAAGTATCCAGGAGGACAACCACTCCATACGCTGTGGGTCAGCTGCTCGTGGGCGGCCACCGTTGCTGTCTTCACCTGCCTCTTGCAGGTCCAAGATCTCTGCAGCGGGGATGGAGGGAGGAGATGTCCACCCACTTTGGCCTTGCAACACTTCCCAAGTATTTTCATTGTCAGTTCCCTTCATAAATAACTCAAAACCAGGTTTTGATGACGGTCTGAGGCTTGTCATTGCTCCTGCCATAAAAGCACAGCAGAACATGGAAAACACAGGAGTCCACCCAATCTCACAGTTACACCAGAATCAAGAAAAGCTCAAATTAAACCTGGAAAAATCCCATCCCGCTCTGTTTTCGCTCAGTTGCATGCTACCCCACTGCAGCAAAGTGCAGGGGTGCCTCGCCATGCGGGGCTGCAGCGGTTGCACCCCTTCCTCCCGCCTGGGGAGCGAGGCTGCGAGGGGGGGCCTGGCTCCCCTCAGATGCTGTGAGTCACCGGGGGGGACGGAAGTAATATGCACACTTCAAATGCTCCGAGACACACACTCATGAATCAAACGGCTGATAATAAAACCTGGCAGCCCAATAAGTGGGGCAAGGGTCGTGGAGGAAAGTGTTTTATGGGTCCTCCTTCCTTCCTCTCCTCCCCCCCCTTTTTTTTTTTTTTGGCTAAATACACAAGGTTTTCTTTGGGACATGGGTTTCCACATCACTTGTGAGCTTGAGTAACCCTGCTTGTGCAAGCAGCCGCACGCCTGGCCGGCACAGGGACGGCTGATATTGTGGGAGGCCACCAGGCTGACCTCGGCTGTGATTCGGCAGCTCCCACTCTGAAACAGGAGTCCCGGGAGCTTTCTGCTCCTGGCTACCATGTGTGCTGCCTCTCAGGTCTCCTTATGTGCTGCCGCCGGGTTTGTTTGTGCTGCATTCCCCCGCCGTATTCGGCCAGAACAGACAGAGCCCACAGCACATGTGGACAACGAGGAGGAGAAGGAGCTGTTCCTGTGCCGTGGCCAGCCTGCCCTGGTGCGTGGACAGGGGATGATTTCAGCCCCCGGCACGTCTTCCCACCACCATCCCTGCTCCTTGCAGCAACATTGCTCCTCGTGGCCCCTTCATGTGAGCCCACCTGCCAAGTCTACCGCACCCCTGATGCCCACAGGCCTCCTGCTCCCACCGATGCCCTGGCAGGACCTCCTTGTCTGCAAACTAAACCCTGGAACCAAGTACAATGCAAGACACAGAAGGAGGATGAGGGCCATTAAGGACCCCCACATCAAGTACCCACCTTACTGATGCCAGCAAATCGCAGACCAAATATAATCTCTTTCAATGAGAGGTGCCTCGAGACATCGATCATTTGGGGAGGCAGAGGGACAACGTATCCCATGCCAGCACAGTACAAGATAGGGTTTGTCCACAGCTCGGTTACATGTCAGGCAGAGCAAGGGAGAGAAAGCCCGCGGTGCTGACGAAGACAGGCAAAGCCAGCACACTGACACGGGAAGAAATGAAACGCCGGGGAGGCATTTGGCCTGTCACCACTTAAAACTTGCAAACACAACAGTGGTTATTACCAGGCTTGAACAATGAAACTGGAAAAAAAAAAAGAAGTCTCCGCTAAGACAATTGCTGAATCAAAACAGCTACAAGAAGTAAAAGTTTTGCTCTTCCTTAATAGAAAATGTTTGGCTTCCCACAGCACATATCTTGTCTCAATTGTTTTAACACTTTGTGCCACGTGCTGCAGAACAAGGTGGCTCAGCAGCTCCAGCAGGCTGTCAGAGAGCTGCAGCTAAGGGTGGCCAAAACTCCAAGTTTGTGAGAAATTTAAACCTCTTGAAATCCAGTTTCACTCTGATTTGCAACAAAAACTAACATTTGCAAAAATTCTCGTGACACAGAATGATTTTCCCATCTAAAAAGAATATCTGGTAAACATCAGCATGAGGCATTTCTACAATCATCTGTTCCCGCCATGAAGCCCAGTAGCTCTGAATTAAAGCAAGATGGAAAACCACAGTGAAATTGTCAGGAAACCTCTGCCCCTACCCCACCCCTTCCCCTGGGCTCCCAGCTCATGTCAACAGCCTGGAAACCCTCACAGCCTGGCTTAGGTCAGGGCTGTAGGTTTGGGGGAGCTGGGCTGCAGGGCTGGGAACCCAGTACCCTCCTCAGCGTGAAGCCACTGACCCTACAGGTGAAACCAACTGGTGGCCAAACCGCCGCCACTGAGACCAGTGGGAGCCCAGCTGGATGCTCAGCTGAGTCCAGGCTTTGGCATCTGGCATCTGATCCACAGAGACACTTCTGGTGGTGCCAGGCACAATTTGATAGTCATCACCCAAGAACTCAGCTCGTATCTGGTAAGTACATTTTTAAGCACTGTCTGGACTGGCAGGAGGCCACACAGGCCAACACAACAACCCAGTGCATAAGGAAGCCCCTGGGAAGTCAGATATCAGTGCCATAAGAACACTGCATTTGATCTGCAGCACAAAGTTTCAAAATGCTCCTTTACATCATCCCAGTGACCATTACTGGTTTCCCCCACAGTTGTGCTCAAAGGAAGCTGCTCTTGGTGCTGTTCCTAACACATGTGGTCACCCTGCAAGGATGCTTCCATCTAACATGACCAACAAATAAAGGAGGGAGAGGAACACAACCAAGATCTGCTTCTTAGATCCACTGCCAGGCTGGAAACAAAACTTCCAGCTGCTGGGATGGCCAAAACACGTTCCCTTTGTATTCACTGCACACTCAGAATTACATCTCTTGTGTTGTCTTGGGAGTCTCCTTGAATATGACCTCCTTTGTTTGCTTTAATTGAGAATCCCTGGGGTGTTTTAAGCCAAAAGCAAAACAACAAATCACCCTTCCACTCCAACCATACACGCCAGTGAAGGTTCAGATTCAAAAAGCGACACCGGGGGTGTCACGGCTCGGGTACCTCTCTCCACCACCAGCCAGCGAAGAGCCCACGCACTGCGTCACTGCTTTGCCGGGCAGGAGAGTGCTGGGAGGCAGGGCAGGGTGCGCAGCCACGCTCCCTGGGGAATGCTGTGGTTCATGCTCCTTGGCTTGAAGCACCGCTGGAGAAAACAGCCCGGCACACGGCACACCAGCATTCGCTCAGCTGTGGTATCTAGCCGAAGAGGGAACTCCAACAAGCCAGGCAGGCTCATTGCCAAAACAAGCGGGCAATAACCGTTACCACGTCCCAGCCACTCTAACCCTGATACATGCGCTCCCAGCTCCATTTTTCGGCAGCAACAAACATAGAGAAGGAAAGCCCATCCCTCCGCAGTGGGGTGCAAAACCAGTCCAGGGGAACAGGCAGGTGTTTGATGACAGCAACTGCACTCCCGGGCCCGAGACCGACACACACTGCCAGCAGGATTGGTGAGCCGGTGGGCACACGTGCTGTGCCCAAGAGACCCAGGGTGCTCTCCCTGGCTCAGCGGCAGCTGCGCCCCCAGAGCAGCCTGGCTCCAGCAGTGGATGTCCTCTGCTGCCTCCCCACTCCCAGACCTCAAAACTGTCCCTCTTTCCCCCCGGCAGCCCTGACTCCCCCTGCAGCTGACGGACGATGGGCAGATGGCATGGGGAGGCTCCAGCTGCAGTAGGGCGGCTCGAGCAGGGGAGGGCTGGGGGCGGCACTAGGGGAGGCACTGGGGTAGGATGGGGTTCCTGGCCAGCCCGGAGAAAGGATCACAGAGGAGCATTTATGGCCCAGGCACCCGATTCAGTCCCTCCTGTGAAGGCCATGAGCATGGTAGACTCCAGCTAGAGGCTGATGAAGGCCCTCCCCAGTCTGCAGCCTCCAACCAAGCAGCACAACACCAGCAGACAGGAACAGAAAAGCCAGGAGATCCATGGGGACATTAGGCTGCAGTTCAATACTTTGTTGCATATAAGTATAATATCACTCTAAGCTGCAGTCACCCATCCCACCAGCTGGTAAATTCTCAGGCCCTAGAAAAACTGTTCCATATAGATCAAAAGGGGCACTGCAGAGGCTGCTGCTTATCCCAAAGTTTTTCCTTGCTGGTGCTCCAACAGACACTGGAATTTAAGGCTGAGGTCCCCCCACCACCAAGTAGGTCACCCCCTTCCCCCCTCCTGGGAACACCACAGCAGTGGCAGGGCACAGCCCTTTGCCCACAGCAGATGCATGGAGCCTCCTGCACACCCTCCTGTCCCCACATCGCAGGTCCCAGTTAGACCCTCCTCCTGCACACCAGCTGCGAGACCCGATGAGCATCATCTGTGGGACAGCACGGGAGGGACCAGGAAAGGAGAAGTGGTGGTGCTGGAATATGAAGTTGGGGCCAAAAAGAGATGCTGTGATGGAGCTCGTTCTCCCAGCTCGTTGCAGCCCAGCACTGCGCAAGAGCCCTCTCCCCAGGCACGCTGGGGAGCCGGCAGAGCAAAGGCAGCCACTTGGCCGACGGGCGCTGCCTGCGGCGGTGGCAGGGTGTTTCCCTGCCGTGCAGGGACCGAGGGTGACTCGGGGCTGCGTGGAGCTCTGCAGAGACCTTTGGTCCCTCCAGCCTGGCAGGAGCACTTGTTGTCACCACGTGAAGACAAGCGACAAAGGTGGCCCAGCCACAAGGCAAGCCACCATCGAGGAGTCACAGCTCCAAATACATCCCTTCCCACCCCAAATGCCCAAGTGCAGAGAGGTGAACGCAGGACCTGCACTTGTCCCCATCACCGCACCCACCAGGGATGATTCTACACGTCACAGCCAGTTACGTGAGCAAGGGCTGGGGTACCTTGGATGCCTCCTCCTGCCTCCGTGTCTCCTGCCACTCCCAAGGGAGCAGCAGCAAGCCAAACCTAAGGCAAGAGGAGGAGGAGGGACTTCCTCCTCTTCCTCCGCAACAAGGCACTGAATCCCAGATTTGCCAACAGGAAGGGGGTTACTGCAGAGCAAGGGACATCTTCCCACCCACAGTCAGTTGTCAGGGTGTCTCTCATCCCACCTTCAAGTTTTGGAAAGCGAGGATCAATCTTTTACCAGCTGAGAAAGCTAAAAGCCCCAGCAGCTCCCGCCTGCTCCGTGCCTACCCAGGCCTGCGCGCTGCAAGGCTCCTTCTGATGCTGAGATGCAGCTCAAGGTGATGCCAATTAAAGAAGCGAGGCTGTCACAATTTCAGCTGCACAAGTGAGATGAGAAAACTAATGGTGTCACCGAGTGTCTGCAGGAACAAATTTACAAACCTAATCACCTCCCAGCATAGCCGGGCTTGCCAGTGCCTGGAGGAGGTGATAGGGGAGAAGAAAGCTTCCGGGACTCTTAAAGAATGTTAATTTACACTAATAGGAATCGGATCTGTCCTTGCCTGTAATCAGCAGCAGAACTGGGATCCTGAACTGGAATATTAATGCAAGTGCTCCATGGGAGATGGAAACCTCTCAAAACCTCTCTCAGATGATAAGAATTAAACATTAGAAGAGCAGCACAGCGAACTGCAATGCAGCTGTGGTGTTGGCGGCAGCAGTCTGCTGAAGGAGGAGGTTGAGAAAATCAGTGGAAGGATCACTGCCTCCTGGTAGTGCCCAGGACCACAGACCCCTGCTGACCACTACCTGACACTGATTTTTTTCCTTCCAGACACCCTCCCAAACCTGGGCATAATCCCTCTTTCTCCTGTAAGATATAGTATAAATGAATTTTTAATCCTGGGTTGATCAGGTGCATCCTCTGTGCCTAATGAAACCCACCACGTGGGAATGGGAAAGAAATCACTTATTGTGACAATTGTATTTTATTATTCTGTGTAACTACTGTTACATTTTTGGGGGAAGGAAAATACCTCTGATACTCCTTTTCAGTGAGGTACTAAGGATTTGGGGTGTTCAGCTTGAGATATGGCACTGCAAATGAGCCACTCTTCCTGGAAATAAAGCTGATGGGGAACACCTGACATGGAGAAGAGGACAGATCCAGGACACCACTTGCTGCTGAAGCCTTTGGCGGAAGAGGGGTCTGACTATGAGTTATCACCCTGAGGAGTACACTACAGGTGTCAGGTGGGTCTTTTAAAAGGCATTTTGTTCTCTCCTGTTAGTTTTTTCCCCTCCCCGCTGTGTTTGGCCGCAGGGCTTATGGAGCAGCAGAGCATCTCCGCAGCACTCAGCCACTGCAGGGATGAACCAGCCCCGTGCTGGGAGAAAAAACACAGCCAGGTCAGCACTTTGCTGAATGGAAGTGCGTCGTTCTCCAGCTTTCTTACCGAGGCCCAAATGGGGCACTCGGGTCGTTCCTGTACACCCTGCCTTGTCCTCGGGAAGCTCCTGCTGCCGAGCCCCTCTCCCACGTTTCCTGATGGCCGCAAGCAAGTGGCGCCCCGAGGCAGGGATGCGCCTTCTGTGCTTACCATATCAAGGCCCAAATATTGAAGCAAAGATGAGTTTCCACCTCCCTGAGGACAAAAAAGAAAAGGTCCTGGCGAGCCATGCACAAAAACACTTACTGGAGAAGAAGACAAAAGCAAAATCTCATCAGGAGCACACACAGGTTTGGCAGCTCCGTAGGGCTGAGCCCCCAGCCCCGATGCGGGCACACTCCCACTCCACTCCTGCACGTCCCCGTGCCAGCCGGCCTGTCAGACAGACACGACTAATATTTGGAGGTTTACTCAGGGTTCTATTAGCAAAATCCAGCAGCCAGACATCCCACCTCCGCCACGCCAGCGCGGGAGGTGGCAGGAGGGATGGGGCAGGGACACCCTGGTGGGAAAGAGGGCCGTGGCCTCCCTCCCCCCTCAGCAGCGTCTGCAGCATTGTGGGAAAAAGGGGCCACAGAGGGTCCCCCTGATCCTAAAACACCCTTTCGTTGCTCCTCTGCTGAGAGGGGGAAATCACCGACCTGCATGGCATGGCGGGGGAGAGAGGATGCCATGGGACCGCCAAGCCCTCTGCCTCCTTCTCACAGCCCAGACCTCTCCTTGGCTTCACTTTGGTTTCAGCAGAAGTGTCCCATTCCTCATTATTAGAGAAAAGCAAAGCCTAACGGCCTTTGCGCTCCATAATTCACGTTGCAAGTGAGGCGCGGGGCTGAGAGGGGCCACAGTCAGGACCTTGAGCGCGCTGCATCTTCACCCGCTCTGCCCCACCAGAGCAGAGGTCCCGCTTCCCACCCTGTTCCATCGCACAACGGCCCATTGCCGCCATGAAAGGGAACGGGACTGATTCATGGCAACCCAGGAGTGATACTTTGGTGCTCAGCTATTGATGACAAGGGAGAAGTCTGGGTTTTTTTTAACCTTTGAAATGAAATTGCCCCTAGTTGAAACTAATGATTTACTTTTTTTTGTTGTTACTACAGCTAAAAGTTGATCTGCCGCTGCATTTTTTAGCGAAACATCTTTGTAAGAGGCATGTCAGTAACATATCTTAATTTTCCTGCACACTCAGCAGGTACACAGTAACAACCGCACGTGTGATTGCAGAGCATCCGTGTCTGAGGCTGCCATCAAAACAATACAACGTGTTACGGAAGGACTCTGTTTTTCTCTGTCACTTACGTGACGGATCTCCTCAATTAACTAGTTTGCTGGTGGAGAAAATGAATGAATGGGAGACAAATTGGCTTTCTTTGCTATTTGTGTCTCTATTGTCTTCTTATATATCAGGTTAATTTAATGTTACTAAAAGTGAGGATTAAAAGCCTCAATTACTGGAAGGGGGGGAGCTGAAGATGCTTATAAGGAGCCCCGTGAGGAGCTCAGCGGTGCTGGACCACGGTGGGGGCTGCGGTCCCGCTGCTGCAGAAGGGCAAAGC
>VZSZ01010737.1:311359-381600 GCA_013398815.1 Ibidorhyncha struthersii
TATTTTAAAAAATATTAAAAAAAAAGTGTACATCTGGCAAACTCTAAAAAGCCCCCGGGATGAGGGGTCAGGGCGCCCGGCCAGCCTCCCGCGGTATGGCAGGGAAACAGTAGAGGAAAATTGGAAAATTTGCATTACTCCTTCAGCTGCATACATATTAATGGGGGAACCCATCAGTCAGCGACTCTGCACCCTTCCCGTATGCAATTTAAGGCAGTGGAGCGGGTGCGTGGGTGCCAGCGGCGCACCCCGGCGCAGCGCGCGGAGGAGCTGGAGCTGCCACGCTCTTCTGTGCCTAAGGGACAACATCTGGTTCGTGCCCCTGTTACACACACAGAATTTCTGATACACACGACATTTTTTGCTCCACCAAGAGGCTGTGAAGCTTTGTCTCTCCTGAGCCTCAGCACAGAGCCCAGCACCAATGGATGAATAATATCCTGCCTGAGCGGAGAGAAGGAAAACTTCCACCCCAGTGCCACCAGCGTAAATCTGAAAAGTTTGGCTGTGCTCGCTGGGCTACCTCAGGATTTACCGAGCTGTTCACGAAAGCTGAATTTGGCCCAAAACCCAGGAAAGAAGAGTGCATTTGGCATTTGCTTCCCCGAAAGAACCAGGCTTGCCAACTCCTCTTTAGGAGGAGAGGCCAAGCCTGCGGTGTGACCGCTGACTCCAGCGGCCAGGTGCCAAGGCCGAGGTTGCCTGGGTGCCCGCCTGCGCTGCGGCAGGGTGCCCAGCGGGGGGGGAGCACCCCCTGCCTTTGTGCCTGTATCCAGGCAGTGGGGAGTACTCCCGCTCCTCCCCAGCAACTCATCCCTCAGACATAGCACTCCGCAAGCTTCAGGGGACACAAAAGGCACCGTTTCTGTAGCCAGGGACTATAACAACAAAGGCAACGGCAGCTGCTTCTGTGGGTTGGGTTAAGATGACTCCAGAGAGAGCTCTCTGGCTTCGCCCGACTCCTGTTGTCAGCAGCTCCCACTCTTAGCGCGCACCCTGCTCCCATTTTGTCACCCCAAGAACAGATTTCCCCTCTCCATCACCCAGACTGCATGACCGTCCCAAGAGAAAAGCCTTTCCCTCCAGGCTGGGACTGTTCACCACCATCCCTTCCTGAGCACAGCCATGGTGGCATCTCTGCTCCCTCCTGGCAATGGGGTCACCCATAGCATGACTCGCAGGAGTCCCGGCATCGTGCTTATGCTCCTGCATGAGACATCACCTGACAGATGTGAGGGTGCCCTCCACCCTCCCAAACACACACGTCTTAGAAAATTAAAATCTTGTTTTTCAAGTGCCCATCCATAACGACCACCCCAGCTGCTGTCCATGGAGGTGTCCATCAGAGGAATCAGCACCTCAGCATCCATAGCACCATCACTGGTGCTCACAGACAAGTCAGAACCGTTTCCACTAGACTAAATCATTTATATCAAGCATGACACAAACAGATGATAAAAAAAAAAACGCAACTCATTTCCCTTCATTCAGGATCGCAATGCCATCATACTGCTGAGTATAACTTTTCAAGACTCCCTCTTCAGTTTTCCACCAAAACCATTTTCCCCCGCGTGCTTTGCGGGGAGCAGCACTTGGGATAGGAGCTGGGGGAGAGAAAAGCCCCTGGCTCAGCCCAGCACCAGCCTCGCGCATGTACCCCTTCCCAAGAGGCTGCCAGGTCTAGCTGCTTACCTGCGAGCTGCTCATGTGTCGTTTGGGACACAGAGTTTCAGCAGGCCCCTGTCAACCCGTGGTCTCTCTTACTAGTCTTTTCTTTAAACAAAAAAAAAAACAAAAAAACAAAAAAAAACCCCAAAACTGAAAGAAATGGCACAATACGTAAGGAAGAAACATAAAAGAAAAGTTGCAGAGGTATGAACAGTCTACAGAACATGTAAACCTTTTCTTGCCACTACTGGATCCATCCAGGGAGAAACAGCACCCACTGACCCTACAGCTGCCTGCTTAATGCAGCATTTATGCCAGGTGCATCCGGCACTTAAGATACATGGATTTTATACACTCACTCTTAGAAGCGTGTTTGCAGGACAATTTTCCTTTGGCTTGAATTCCTTGTCTTCTGCGATCTGTTGCAGGCAGGTGAACCTCACGTATCATTTTCTTCTCTCTTTTGTTTTCAATGATGCAGCATTTTCCCCACGCTGGATACTGACCTTCTACCTTCTTTCTCTTCAGTTAAATGGGAATACGCTAAATAGAGTTACACTCAAGCGTGACTTGGCATGGGAGTAGAGAGACCATCACATCTCTCTTCGAAGCCGTTTGTCCCAGGAATCCCACTTCTGCCTTAGTCCTGTGTTCATGACTATTGGTCCGTGCCCACTGCCAGGGCTGTAACCCCGTGCCTCCTCATCCCTCCCGGCCCGCCCTCACGCGCACCGCAGCAAACCCAGAGGGCTAACCCACCGGCAAGCTCTCCTCTTTGCTGCTTTCCTAGTTGACCAAACCTTTTCTCCAGCTCTGAAAAGCACTGGTGCAGCTTCTAGCATGTTAGGTAAGATTAAGTAATAACACTCATAGATGTAAAAGATCAGAGTATGATTTATTAAAAAGTCCAAATGTTACGGAGCTTATGAAAATAAGGGGGAGTGGGGGTTTGTAAATGTCCAGTGAAATGAGTGTCCCGTTCAGCTTTCTGCAGGTTTAGGTCCCCGAATCGGAGGGTATGTACACCACTTCCAGGGCAACACCAGCTGTGACAGCACAGAGCAGGGACTGCCCTGTTCCCACCTGCAGCTCTTCAGACCAACTCGGCTGCACCTTCAGACTTCCCCAAAAAGCTGGGCTTTCCCAAAGCCCGAGCCACCATTCAGCAGTGGCACCGCTCTCTGGTCCCGCTGGGCTGTGCAGCCCACCAGCAGCAGCAGGGTGGCTTTGGGCTTCCCTGGGTGAGGAAGCTGCGGCAGTGCAGCACGGGCTGTGTTCAGCTGGCACACGTACAAGCGTCGGACACCCATAATATCGTGCAGAACCCCCCGCAGGAAGGCTCTGCTGCTGCCCATCACCCTCTGCCTCTCCATGGCCTCTCAAACTTGAGGCATGAACTACTAAGAAAAGGCAATGAGAAAGCACTCTCCAAGCAAATTCACGTTTTTGTGTAAAGAGGAGTTTAGATATATTTGAGAAAACTCTTTGTTTCTGCTGTTTGGAAGGTAAGTATGATCAGACTTGGCTTTTCTTTTAATTTCATTCCTCTGTCATGCCCTTCCCATCGCTTTCCCTTTGAGATTTACTTAATCCTATTTGAGAAAAGAAAGCTGCTGATCAAGATGGGAGCTACTTCATCATCTGTTGCTGAAACACTACTTCATTCCTCCTCTCCTTTTTACTCTTCAGCATTTCCCTCCAAGAGTCTTAACTTCTCTTGTCTTCTGTTAATTAAAACCCAATTAAGGTTGCCTGCTGATAACTGCACATTGGTCTAACAAAGCCTGGCCTTTTCCTGGGTTTATTTTGTCAAGTGTCATACAAACAAGAAACAGCAGGGCTTACTGGAGCATAAACAGCTCAAACTATTCTCCACAAGTGGTTGCTTTTTGCATGTACTGTGCTAATTTGGGGACAAGGTCTCTCTAGAAACGTTTTTCTTCAGAAATATTTAAAAACATTCTTATGTTTCACACCTTGCATAAAATTAACAATACTGACAGCTTTTAAATACCAACAACGTGGGAAACGAGAAGGAACCTAGAGGAAAATTGGCATTACCTCTGTGACCGTGCCACTACCTTGTGCCAATACATCCCAGTGAGGGACGATGAGCCCCGAAAGCTGGGGACGTCCTGCTGCTCGGGCAAGTTACATTCTTAACCCTGTCTGAACAGGTCATTGACTATTATTTTTAACATCTTAGGACAGCTCTAGGAGTCATATGGCTTATTCCCATTCATTGCACAATAATCCTGCAATCTATTCTGCATTAAAAAAAATAAACCTTTCTGTAAACACAGTGTTATTTTTCCTGCTCAGCCCCCAGCCTCCTTAGCATCGCTCCATGGAAAGCAGCATCGGTGGCCGCAGCACGAGGAGGCACCATACCCCCAAAAGCACTCCGCTGTCGTTTGGAAACGGTAAGTCCATATGGCACGTTTGCTTTCAGTCATATAAAGAACTCCTCCTCCTCTTCCTCGCCCTCCGCTCTGTTTGCGGGGCTGGCCCGCAGCGGTTGCGAGTGGAAGCCCGAAGCTCTTTGCTCTGCTCCTTTACTCCTTTGGGCTGCAGCGAACCGCAGCGGGGTCTTGTCCTGGGAGGGCACGGCGCTGCCGGCCCCATCCATAGGTGCTGGTGGCTGGAGGAGGCTGCTCCGCAGGTCCCTAGAGAAGCAGTTCAGTGGGCAGCGGCGGCTTGCGGGACTCGCCACAGCGAGCCCGGTGTCGACGTTGGTTTCCGCTGCCCGCCGACGGCCGCGGCTCTCCTGGCGAGGAGCCTGCAGCTTGCTGCTCGCCTGCCGGCGGAGGGAGGTGGCATCCCACCGCGACCAGGCTGCTGGACCGCTGTGAGAAGAGCAGAAGAGCCTGTGGAGATCACTGCTGGCTTGCTCAGGAGTAAGGGCTGTGCTCTGGTCAGATTTTGTTTTACTCTTCGTGGCTCTGACCTCCTGGCTTCTCCACCCAGGGTTACCCCGCTTTACAGGGAGAGGCGATGGAACAGAGTCGCGGAGGATTTTTTCACTGCCCGCATCATTATGCTGATGGGAAAGCCCAAAATTTGTTTCATGGGGCTTGGAGCTGTCTTGAACCTGTTGAAGAAAAATTTGGAGAGAACCGTATTAACATATCGTTCTAGCTTGACAAAGTGTTGATGCTCTCCCCCAGCCTCACTGTGCCGGAATCACCTGCAGCATGAGACTAGAGAACAGCACAGGAGTCTTACAAGCCTGAGAAAAGCACCCGCCTCACCCATCCTCTGCAAGACTAGAGACACATTTCGTGTCTTTACTTACAAAACAGCACGTGGAGATGGTCCTACTCTCCTACTTAAGACTCCTACTTGAGTCTTAAGGCTAAACTTGTAAAATTTGAGCAACAGGGATCTCCTGTAAACACTCAGAGAAAGGACATGGTGTAGAACAGCAGTGAGCAACGTCAGCAAAAAAAAGGAGACGATGTAGTTTATTTACTTCTTTATCAAACTAGGTGGCTTGGCTTATCTCTTCCCCAATAAAACCAAAAAAAAAAAAAGAGTTCTTGCAGGCTCAGAGGGGAATGACAACTCCATGTGGGTGGCAGTCCACAAGCGGACCCTTGGATTTAGTTTGCAATAAGGCAGAAAGTTGGGGCAGGGGAATAAATCATTTGCAGGTACTTAGAATAAGGATTTACAGTATGAAACAAAGAGTTGCAGGATAAAGCACCGCGTGCTAGGCTGTCAGCGTGCTGCGTGGAGCACCGACACAAGATACACATCCTCAAGTTCAAGTAGACTCCAGCTTCCTTCGCCAGGAGCAGAGTGCAGCACAGCTACAATGCCAAAAAAGCTTCCGAATTTCCTGCCAGTGAATTCATGTACATCTGTCAGCTTAAAGACCTTGTATCTACAGAAGAACCACAGAGTAATTTAGGAAGGGACTTCTGGAGGTCACCTGGCTCAGACCCCTGCTCCAGGCAGGACCAACTTCAAGGCTACGTGAAGATGTTCAGGGTCTTGTCAAGTCCAAGTGGGTGGCAAACGGTACTGAATGAGGAGTAGGCAAAGCCTGCCCTGAGGATTACTGTTCAGAGTAGCATAAAAATAGGCTGTACAGAATAATTAAGCTGATTTGTAGTAAATGAGCTCTGGAAGGAAAAAGAAAAAAAAAAAACACAGGATGGGAAAATTATTTAAATATCCAAATTACAAGAAGAAAATAATCGGAGGTGGGAGGGGTTGTTACAGTGGAAGGAAAGCACACCGAGCTAAACTACCCTCCTGCTCACATGTAGAATCACCTCAGCACAGTCTTTTTTGTTGTTTTTTTTTTTTTTTTTTAATCTATTTATATTCATACAACCCCTGGACTGCATACTTGAACAGAAAAGGCAGAGCTTTCCTATGACACATTTCTTTGGCACTTTTGCCCAACTGTAACTCACTCAAGAGCTTACAAAATCTATTGCAGGCAATGTTGTATCAACATTATAATACATCTAGTTTTGGATGCTAAAAATCTGCTTTCAAAAACATTTATAATATAATGACTTATCAGAAAAAGGATAGGCTGCTATGATCATTTGATTCAGGCAGGGAAGGGAAGATGTTAAATTAGCCTGCACAAAAAAGCCTTAATACTTTCAATTTCAGACAAGCAGTGAAGATGTTAATTTAACAATATAAAAACATTCCAAGGGTCTGTGCTTATATTTATCAACAGCACCTCGGCACTGGCAGATACCGGTTACTGCATTCAAAATTCAAAAGAAAACATGAACAAGCAAAATCTTAATTTCCCATTTTGAAACAGTCCTGCTTTCCTTGAAAAAAAAAAAATTAATAATAATTAAAAAAACCTCCTCTCAGAGCACCACAGACACATACCTGAAGCAGAATTGTGTTCCCTTCGTAGTCTTGCGTTTGCCACCTAGTGCTACTGATAGGAATACATGGGTTAGGCAGGAGGGGCACCAGCTGCCCGATTTCTTGCACCCTGAACTGCAGGGCTGACGACCCCTTTGGCTCAGCAGCCACCCCGACGGGCAGCTGCTTCAAGCAGAGCTGCACGGCGATATTTTGGGTAGCGTACAGCACGAAGACACAGAAGTTACTTTTCTGCATAGCTGCTTCTCTCTGTAGGATCATCTCGTAGAGTCTCACTGCATCCTCATAGTTATCGAAACTGCAGTAGAGGGTGACACGCAGGATTTCGGGGCCGCAGTGCACCCGTCTGATGCCCCACACAGGTGTCTGGTCGTCCAGGCCGTAGAAGTCCTGGTCAGCTGGGGCATAGGGGTGGCTTTGTCCATTAGCAATCTGGGCACACCGGTAGCGCCAGGGCGGACGCTGGAATTGCTCATGGACCTGGAAAATCCGTTCTTCTCCCAAGTCCTCGTGTAGAAAAAGGAGAACAGATATTCCGGGAAAGCCGCAGCTTCTCTTACGATATCTCTCATAGTATTTCAATGGAGTAACTCGCTCAGACACCAGGAAAAGGCGAACGTCCAGGCAGATCCACTCCAAAAGCCGATCCAGAGTTTGCTGCAGAAGAAATGAGTGTCCTGAATTGGTGAGAAGATGCACAGTCATCAGAGGGTCTGCTCCGTCATCCATTGCACAGGTTCCTGACAAAAAATAAAAACAGACAAACTGGTGCCTTCCCTCTCCTCCTCCTACTGTTGGAGCCTCAGTAACACGAGGGGTGTACTCTAAGACTTTGACAGAATGAAGTCAATCTGCTACAGGCTTTGCAATAACCCGATGAAATACGCACGTAAGCACAGTGAACGTACACGAGGAGGTGGGCGAAGAGTGACAAGGCATTCTGTGACCGGTCCCAGGTCACTCACATCACAGCAGAGCTCAGCTGAAGGCTCATTTTCCGACCCCAAGACTTGAGCATGGACTGCGTGCATGTGACCGACGTGTCCAGAAACACCTCCGTGTCCTACTGCTCCTGTCCTTCACAGCACAGGGCAGCAGAGATGAAGAGCACTGAAACACAAAAGCAGTCATTCTGCAAGGTGAGATGATGCTGTAAGCTCACTTGCCTGTCCGCAGTGCAAACGGACGCTCTGCATCCAGCCGAGTCCCACTGGTGCTCATGTCTGTGCGATCACCGCCTGTTGCAAAGGCGATGTGGCACTCGTCGTTTGAAAACCTCAGCGTGTTCTCTTGTAGTCAGCAGGCCAGCTTTAGCTCGTTGTGAAAAGCTTGTGATCTTTGCGAGTCACACCCTTCTGGGGCAGAGAGATAAGCTATTCTTTAAAAACGAGGAAGGAAAACAGACTAACAAAAGAAAGAAAACACACCCATGTGAACGTAACAGATAACAATAAGGGCAGATATGAATCAGCCTCAGGAAAGAGGAGCTTTGTGAAAAAAACCTCGACCCCTAGTTACGCAGTTCACAACGCAGGTAGCTCACTGCCTAGCTGGAAACCAGGTCCTGGGCTATTAGCCCATAAAAGCTGGGTACCGGGTGTTCCCCTTGCAGTGTCCTTTTTTCCTTTTTTTTTTTTTTTTTTTTTAAAAAAATGCTGAGATACCCATGTAATCAGCACCCTTAAGCAAACTCCAGGGTTTTTTTCCTTGCTTCTTAGGTTTACATGTTGGTATTCAGTTTTGCTTACTGTGTAGACTACAACAGGAATGCTGAAAATACACCTCTTCCCAGGCCTCTTCTAGTGTCTAGACAATAAGTCACACTGTCCCTTCATCTCCTTATTTCGCCAACCCAGGAGCAATACATACAAGTCAAGCCAGCCCCCATTTCCTATACAGAACTGCTCCCACTGAAGCCAGTATTTAAATCAAAAGTGGGGCCTCCAACGATGTACCCAGCTCCATCTAATTAAGAGCAACACGTCTCTCTCTGCTGACATACCAATTTGCCTGTCAAACAGCCAAGCACACAATGCAGTGGTTCCCCATGCAGAAATCTCAGCATTAATAAGAGTCTGTTATTCAAAACTCTGATTTTTTTTTTTTTTCTTTAAAATACAACCCTAGCTTTATATTCAACTGAGCAAAATCTCCAAGGTCTAAAGGTACAGGTACCAGTGCCCTGCTTTCCTTCACGCAGAAGATCACACTCACTGGTAGAAATACACATTTGAACTTTAAAACCACCCAGACACCAATGTGCGATAAAAATAAAAAGGCTGACTAGAAAATGAGGGAAAAAAATAATTTGCAGTGATAGAGACAAACCCACCCGCAACAATTCCGAGCAAGTAACAACACCCCTTGGGAGGGAGACAAAAAAAATTCAGCCTTCAGACAATTGCAGGAAGAGAGCGAAGAGAAGAGTGCAAGTGCTCAAAACACTGCTCTAGATGAGCCCTGGACACCACCATTTTACTAAAATATGGAAAAGGAAATGATTCATCAGCTCTTTGCTAGAGGGCAGGGGCAAGCGCTCATCCGCCTTCCTGCACGTGAGGAAAAAGGCAGTTTCGCCTGTACGGGAAAACACTGAACCTGAGAAAGTTCCTGTGGGCTCGGGTTGTAGCTGGAAGGACGAGCTGCAGTGGACACCAGGCTCCCCAACCTCAGACAAGGCTATGCTCATGCCCTCACTTTGACTCCAATCTATTGCCCCCCTAAACCTTGGGGTAAAGGCAGGATGCCACGACCCTCGCTGCTGCGGCCTGGCGAGCTCAGACCTCCTCATCTGCTGCTTTTCTCAGAGGCACCAAGAAGGTCTCGGGTGGGACAGGGGTCACCATCGTCAGAACAAAGCGTTGGCTTTTGCTGGTTCGTGTAAGAAAAGGAAAGTGCTGGTTTCACTCCGATCCCCGAACGTAATGAGCCCTTGCTTTCCTCTCCGCTTTCCCTTCCCCCAGCTTTCCAGTCTGGCTGCCAAACGGAAAAGCACATTATTCATCGTGACCTACTGAACACGCCAAGAAAGATTTCTTTAAGAGATTAGAAAAAGAGCAGTTCAATCATATGCGAAAAGTCACTCTGCTGAGGGGAGGGGGAAAAAAAAAAAATCATAATTCTGATACGGTACTCAAAAATAAAGTATTGGAGCCCCATTCCCACCTGGCCGTGCCTGGCAACACAGCAGAAGGTACAGCAGACTGCGGGGGTAGCCCAGCTCTGCGAGAGCAGGTCAAATCGGAATATTTGTATCTACCACTAATATATACACCAGTAAGCCCTGCGTAAAATAAAGTCCCAACGCAAACAACTAACACTGCATTGCGTCAAGCCTCAGAGAATACTGCCTGCTGTACGTTTAAAATCTTATGGTGGAAAGGCACGCCAAAATAATTAAAAATTCCTTCTCATAATGAATTCTTAAGATGCGCGTAGTCCTCTGCAGTGCTCAGAACCCTTCGCTCCAGCTGACACCAACAAGACTGATGACGCATCACAGGATTTAATAAGTTCATAGTAACCTCTGTAAGGAAGTTACTTTATAAGGATTTAGGTTTTGTATACTAGCACATAATTAACTTCCGAGAGAGCGGGTGTCAATTACGCAGGCACCTCGGGAGCAGGCCTTATTTACTACATGCAACGTCTTGGGCTTACTAGCTTTTTAAAGACACTTTTTCGGTTTATGCCAATCTTAAGCTCTGCCTATAACTAGGACAAAAATACTAAATTAACCTGCTAGATGACACACAGACAGTACTGAGACAAAGATCAGGATTCAGGTCTTACTTGAACGCAGTAAGCTTTTCAAAGAGTTTGTCTCTTGCTCCAAACCTTGCGACTCCGATTCGTCATCGCTTTGGAGGAAAAGTACAACCCCAATGACCAAAAGAGCAGAAAACCACCTAACCTACTGCATCTATGTAAGTAGACTTCTCTCCCGAATGGATCTGGGTTCTTCTTTTTAAGAGTTAACAAAGAGTAGGAATCCAGCAAGGGTCTGACACAGCAGACAGAGAACACGAGAGCTCCACCACACACAGCGAATCGGGATCCAAGCATATACACACACGAAATAAACAAAACAAAAATAAAAAGGGGGGGGAAGAATATGGTTAGAAAGAGGAGAGGGAGGGGGAATCTCGCTGCAGGCTGCAGCCTGTCTTACCTCGCAGAGCTGCCGGGAGGGCTGACCCTCGGCTGCTGCTGGGAGTCGCAGCTCCGACCTGGCAGCAGCGTCGGCACAGCCGGCTGCAACTCCTCCCATTGACGGGACACAGCGACTTGAGACTCCTGCCGTGAGAAATGCCGTGCCAGGAGATGCACAGGCAAGGAAGGGTTTCAAGACACACGGGAGATAAAACACAAACTAAAATGAGAGAGGTTCCTCCCGACACTCGGCGCAGCGGCTGGGGGAACAGGTGTCCTCACGGCAGTACGGTGCGCCATCCGAGGGACGGCAAGGATCAAACCACATTTTCCCTGTATGCTTAGTGACTGTATTTATGAAAACAAAGTAAATAAGTTATCCTCAGGCAACACGGACTTTGGTGCAAGCGCAAGGCTGGGAGAGCAGCACCGAGACACTGAGATGAGGGAGATCACTGGCAGTGGACCAAATCGGGCCCCTGCCAAAGCCCATCTTAACACTGCTGTAGACTTTGAGGCAGTCAAGCTTTTACCGTTGGTGCCTGAATGATCTCTCAGGAAAAGGAGAGCCTAGACACAGGGCTGAGTTTCCAAATACATACCGACTTCAACAGGATCTTGGAAACCTCATATTAAACCAGAGCCACGGCAGTGATGCGCAGCAGGCTGATATCACAGCTGCCGGCCCCAAACAAGCTCCTGTTCTGCTTCAGCAAAGGCAGAGGCAGCGAGGAGAGAGGAGGTTGTCCATAACGGTGTCGGGGCGAGAGCCAGTCTGCTGAGAGCACCGACTGCAGCAACGCTGCCCTCCCTCCAGCCCCTCTCCTGCGCTCCATGGGGTGTGCGAGCTCTAGCAGCAAGATGAGGCTTGGGCAGAGGAACAAAGAACCTCTGTGCCAGCTTTCCCACTCCTCACGCCCTAAGACGCCCAAGACACGTGTGGTTATACAGATGCCTTTGACATTCGCTGGCCTCCCTCCAGTCATGCGGCCGATGGCCACTACAGCCACAGGCAAGAGAAATCTTGAAGGAAGCACGAACAGCAGAAGGCCGGCTCTAGTCATTCAGATGGTTCGTATTCCAGCAGTTTGAACACAGGGAGAAGTAGAAAGCCTTCCAAATAAGTGCATGTAACCAAAGATGCACAAGTTCCTTTGCAGAAATTCCTACTCGGTTCAGGTCCCGGTGCCAGCAGCCAGGTTCCCATCCCGGCTGCTACCAGCGGCGCGCCTTGGCTCGCAGCAGTGGGCACACGCTGCACGCCCCAAAAACCTGTGAAATATGCTTTGTCCTTTATAGCTTCCTACCGGTAACAAATATGTCATAAAAAGGCACTGCATGTCCTTGCCCAGCTACAGACATGCCACCACAGCCGCAAACACAAAGTTTGTGAGACTGGGATTCATACAACCTGATCGAGACAGCTTTTGTATTCAGCTCCAACCAAATCTGGTCTTCGTGTCCTCAGCAAGTTATGGGGCGCTTGCAGACAGATAGATTCTTCCTCAGTGTTCAGTTTGGTTAAAGTATTTAAAAAAAAACCCCAAAGCACTCCATACACACAAACCAAGACCCACTAAACATAACAAGCCAATAGGAGGTTATATCAGAAATCAGTATTGGAAAACAAAGTCAAGTCTGTTAACTCACTACACAGAGCCAAAATCTAGCACTGACCCGAGATGGTACCTTTGGGAGCCCTCTGCCCACGTCCCCAGCGTCAGACCCACTCCCACCCAGGTCAGTGTGGGACGAGGGGGGAAACCAGCTTGCCTACGTGGGAATTTAAGTGCCCAGCTTCAGGGACTCATTTCTGAAAGATTTAACCTAGAAGTTTTTATAAAAATTACACTTCAGTTAAAAGCCTTCCAGAAAAAGAAAACAGGTACATCTAAACAAAACTGAGACTTGCAGGGCCCGGTGAAGTGTTTAGCTAATCAGTTTACATATAGCACTGCTGAAGAGAACTCAAGGCAAAATTCTTGGAAGGGCAGCAGCAGCCGCCGAGAGGAACTGCCCCCTCCCAAGCGTTAACAAGAGCAAGTCACCAGGAGATGCTGAGCTCGCCAAGGAGCCCAACCTCCAGCTTAAGGAACAAAGTCAGATCTACGCATTGTGAAGGCTTCTAATTACTCCCTTTCCTGAGATACAGAATAATACACCCCAAAAGTCTAATTAAAAAAAGCAGTCTTGGCCTGGATCCCACATTATGTTGGAACTGCAGATTTGCATAATTATGTTGATAACAAATGCCGTGACAGACAAGCTGCAGGAGATTACCAGCCTCATCTTTAACGGAATTTCAAAAGAAGCAATATCCAAACATTGACCAAGGAGGAGTACCAGCAGGAGGGCTAAGGCACTCGGGCGTTACCGGGATTTGGCACAAAGGAAGAGCAGCATATGAATTCAAAGGCCACAGTGAGGCACTATCAGGCTCTAATGCAGCTTCACTTTGAGGACTTTAGGACTTCCCTTCCCATGGTGACTTTTTTCCTCCCAAGATCAGGGCTGCTAAAGGTTATTCATAAACAGTGAATGGAAGTTCACCTACTGGTGGGTCCCCCCTTCCCTCCCGGCTTCTCCTCAGGCAAACAGCAGCACGTGGCTCCCAGATCAGCACCTCTCCAGACAATTCCCTTGCCTTGTCCACAGCTAATCCCGGTCAGCAGTTCCAGGACTCGCGGAGGTGGAACAGGCCCGTCTCTCCTGAACAGTGCTATGCCTTCTTGCTTTGGGACGAAGAGCTGCTGAGAGGCGGCTGTGCCAGGCCGCCTGGAGCCCCAGGCACGCACTGCTGTTAGATACAGTCACATCACACTTGCAAGATCTTCTTTGTGGCTAAAAACTATGAAAACAAAGGTCAGATTGTGGAAGGAAGGCAGTTCCCAGCTCCACCCAAGGAGTGCAATGAGCAGCAGTTCCTTCAAGGGAACAAGCAACTAAGATATATCTCTTTGCTGAGCACCCTGCGCTTGAATCACACAGCCTGGGGCTTGGGATGAATTCCTAGAGATTTCAGCAGGCATTTTGCCCAGTTGAGGCCATGACCCATAAATCGAGCCACAGCAATGGCGTTGGTCACCATGCTGGTACTAGAGCGCTGACCATACAAAACTTCAGTGCTGCGCAGTGTCAGCAGGAGAAAGGCACCCACGGTGGAATATGCACGGAACAAGGTTCTAGCAGAAGAAACTAGCAGGTATCTTTGTTCTCAGCACCTTTGTTTAGCGTATTATTGCTGCCCCCACCTTTCACACACCACCCAGCGAATATCACGAAGGCACCGAGCAGTTCCTTACCGCTGCCTGATGCCACCCCCCTCCCACAAAACCTCACCATCAGCGTGATTCTGCCCAGCCCAGTGCTTGACATTAAGAGCCTGCATAAACTACAAAATTATAGTTCATTATTAAAACAAATCACTTAAAGAAAATGAAACACGTACAGGTGATACTATGTACTTCCAAGAGCTTAGGAAATACGCCTTTTGGGAGGGCTAAACCCCTTCCTGATTTCCACAATACAAGTTTCCTTACAAAGGCTGTTACTCATGAGCCTAAATGCTGTCATATCCCATAACTGGAACAACAGAGCTCAAGACGCCGGGATTTCAAGTCTAGACAGGGTTTGTTAGTGTTTTTCTATTCATTTCCTTAAAGCCCACTCCAAGTTCACGATGCACAAGACTCATGGTATGCGCTACATCTCATAGGTTGCCCCAACACCGTAACATTTACCTCAAGAGGTAGTTAAACTAGACAGAAGGGAAAATAAAAAGTACATAATAAATAAGCATAACATATATCTATCACTGCCAACTAATCCACATACTTTCTGTGGCCTTTAGAAGTCTCTCTTTTTTTTCAGCTTGCAAGAAACATTAAGGAAATAAAATCTGGCATGACAAAGAACATGTCCCATGGCTAGATTGAAAACTCAGTTTTCAGATTCAACTTCTAAACCTTATACTATTTTGTTTCATCACCTGAGGCTGCGTATGTAACTCACATTCCTTGTTTGCCTTATCCTCAAAGACGTCACATTAAATGGGAAGTTGCTTTTCCTGCCCCCATCCATGCTATTCCAAAACATTCTCAAAAGTTTTGAGGCAGAAACCGTATGAGCAGCTTGTCAAAGATGTTATGGGCTATTTCATAGAGCTCCCCCCATCTCCCACAACCTGAGCGAGGGGCCGGCCGGGCTGGGGCGTTTGACTGTTTCCCCTCGCCCCGCTGCGGGAGCAGGGACTGAGCCCCCCCCTGTGCTTCAGCTCGCCCCCCCCCCCGCGGGCACGCTTTGCCCCACCGGCGGCTGCCGCGCTCTCGCACTCAGCCCAGCCCTGAGGCTTCACAGCAGCGCCTTCGGGAGACGCTGCAGACCCCGCTCATTTCACTCCATCTGCGACGAGACTAAGAGCACAGGCAGAGTGTTGGCTGCCCTTGTTGGCACTATCACAGTGTCATGACTTCTGATGTTCAAGGCAGTTTTGTACTGCAGACTCTGCTTCTTTGTTAGAAGGCATCTCTGGTAATAGTGATTTCTCGTTGGAAGTCATCCAGGACGCCACAAAGCTACCAGCACATCTTACCGTCTTAATACATGAATGCAAACCAGTCACTAAACCCACATTTTGCACAAGGTTTGACCCCCACTGGCCCCACGATTCCCCCAACAATCTCAGGACAGGTTTTGCTCCACGCGCTTCCCTCGCTCTCCCCGGAGGTGCGCCTTCCTCCCTGCCCCACCGCTGACACGCTGCGACGGCCGCCCCGCAGCCCCGCTCTGCTAACGCCCGTCACTCTGCTGCCTGAACATTTCTTTCCTGAGGGTGCACAATACGCTGCACCACCTTCGCTTCAGCTTCTGACAGATCAAACATCAACGCTTTGTCAGCATCTGAAAGATAAGGCTGACAAATTCAGTGAGCCGCAGCGACATGTTGTTCAAACAGAGGAACAAAATAGCAGTCATTAAGACTGGAGGGTTCCTCAGCGTCTGTTGTACCTGGAATCAAAGCTAAGTTTTGAACTGCAAGAGAGAATAATTAATAAACCACCACTGCTGTAAGTTCAAATGTTACTTCTTTTCCTATCTGTAAACTTCATGTTCATCTCAATGATTTTAAATGCATTAGCTCCCATGGACTCGCTCCCCATCAAAGTTCCCGTTTTGGAGAAGAAATGAAGAAAAGAGCAAGACCCAGACAGAAGTGAAGCGATTTTATACATTTGGCAGGAACTAATGCCAACAGAGCAGCACCTGCCCGCGGCGCGAGGGCCGGTCACGTCAGTAGGCTACACCAAACGTATGAACCACAGTGCACGTGGGGAGACTGCTGCTCTGGGGGAGACCACCGTGCCCGCAAAATGCAAGCCCGGCTGCAGTGAGGCAGGTGTTCCTGCACACTGCCTGTTCAGCACAGCTATTTTTAGGCAAGTACAGGTGTGCCGCTATTTTCATTTAAAACAGCATCATTAAATTAACATTCACTTCTGCCATGCCAGGTACAGAGTCACAACGTGGACAAAGGCAGCCGAAACATTCAGAATATTCAATCCAGTTTGTGGGCACACTCCGAAATGCTTCCCTACCTACTGAAGGACAGAAAGTTCAGTGAATTATTCTCCTGTTCATGTATATCCAACCGAAAGCTGGATAAAAGAAGTTCTGCATTTTACAAACTTTTCACATGACACATTCCAGAAGAGCAAGGAGCCATTAAACTCATGCTTCAGACTGAGCACATCACTTATTTCATTTACTATCCAAGATATCAAAATGAACATTAACAGAAATTGGATTTCTGTACAGACACAAACAAGACAATGCCTCTCACCAGCTCTAGACACTACTGCGAGCCCAGTTCTAGACTGAGTCCTCGCGCCAACCCACAGCGGCCCCGAGGAACTGGGAGCTGATGATCAGAGCCCACCTCACCTCTAACCACCATGACGCACAAAGCAGAGTTAATGAGTTTTCAAGTCAGCTATAAAGGTTCTGGCCAGTTTTGGACGTACAACTGGAGACCACAAGTAGTTCCAATTTTTTGCTACCTTTAAGAAAATGGGAACCCCGTCTCTGTGCAAGCTTATCCCTTAAACTATGTATCATGACAGGCTTTATTGTAATATATTTTTTTTTTATATATATATATGCGCACCACCTATCAGGTACTGTAGAATTTGATTACAATACATGTGAATACTTCAGTCTCCAGAATATTTAGTGCCATGCCAATTCTCAGGGAGCAAAGGTAGCAAGAAAAGACAGTGTCACACTGAAAGCTTTAGGGTCAAGAGGGCAAAGTTTGTCTTCAGGAAAGGGGGTGAGGAGAGACACTGCATTCAGGAATAACTTAGCATCCGGGAGCCAGTCTGCTTTGCAGACATGCTTAACATCCAGTTGTTCTGCAGCAAACGGGGAAATTGTACGGATTAATTCTAGGAGACTTAAAAAGAGCACATCAAAGCTGTAAAGGTAGCCAACACTGAACAGAGCAAGAACTAAATCAAGGATACACAGGATAATCTTATTTGTTATGATGGTAAATGGAATGTACTCTTGAGCCTTTAAAATACACTTCTCTACAAAGAAAGTACATGCCTATGTATCTTCAAATAGCTATAAAACCTCAAAACCTACTTTTAATTTTAAAAATTCTAAAGAATTTAACTGTGTTTATGTCGTTGCTGCATCTAACTGCCCATTAATGCAAAGAAACCAAACTTACTAATAATTACACTCATACATGTAAATACAATCCTACTGATGAAATTTTAACAAAATTACAAGTTTTAAGTGGAAATTAACAAAGCAAGCAAAAATCAAATTAGATAAGGCATAGCAGAATTCTGCTATGGGCTGTGAAAGAAATCTCACTGATGTACACAAACTGGATAAAGGCATGGGCGTCAAACTCACCTTACGCAGAGTCCTAAGTGATGCCTTGTTCTCGCTGACCAGTTTTCACATTCTCCATCTTTAAATCCTCAGTATCACGATCTCATTGTTCAATGCTAAAGGACACATTTCTAAGAAGTCCCTTCCTGAATAATTACGATCTTCAAACTTCTATTAAATTTAAAATGGAAACTACACTCTTAGTATTTGTTACTGAAGATCATCATTACCACCTGTTGTACCTTTTAGCAACTCTTGCCCACACAGCCTGTGAAGAAAACATCCTTAAACACATCATTACAGTCATTTTGTGTAACATCCAGGCTCAGCACTTCCAAAAGGCACCAAAGATAGAAAGCTTCGGCTGATGCACAGCAAAAACTACAATCGCAATGCTAAGGACAAAGTCCTCCTGCCACAGATAGCATCATTAATATCTCTATAAGCTTCACAGGGAAAAAGGACGTGAACACATTTCTGCCTGAAAAGCATATGGGAAAGCATTAACACACAATTATCACAACATTCAAGCTATTAAAGAATGCATAAAACGAAACCTTTGTATTGACATATGGAAGAATGAGTTACATTTTGAGGAAAATGTTTCTGACGACTTAAGACACAATCCAAAAGCCAGACTGTCATCCAACCTGTATTTAGTATTGTTCTACAGCCCAACAATGATTACATTTCTATTGAATTTTTGCATATACTGTACAGAGATACACAGGTGTTTTAATAACCATCAGCAAATACATTTTTAGAATGGCCGATGGCCTAGTTGTTTTCTTTTGGAGCTCACTCTTGATGAACAACGGCAGGAAAGTCCCTCAGCCACCTCCCCTCTGATGAGTTAAAAGCTAATCTCGTGTGTGTGTTGGGGGTGTGCAGTAAACTTAAGTAAAGCTTCTTAAAAAAAAAAAAAAGCTTCAGAACAGTCAAGCTAAAATATCACCCCAATTCCAGTCCCTCTCTTTAGAAGAAATATCCTACTACTGAACAATAGCCATGATTTGTATCTTAACAGGCTGGAGAGGGGTGAAATTGGGGACATATTATGAAAAATACTCTCCAATCGCATTGCTATGTTACACCACCATCATATATTTGTTTAATACAGCTAATCAAGAAATGCTCTGGCAGTATCTTAATGCTCTACAATCAAATTTTTCTTTTTGTTTCAACTCCAGCTCTACAAATTAGGAAGCCCATCCCAACTATATTTTTCAATATCTATGGATGAAAGCAATGGGAACGAAGAAAAAAAAATACTGCTTTGAATTAAAACAAAAATATCTACGGCAGAGAAACCATGTAATATGTGCATTGGAACATCAGAAATACTGTTTAATAAAACCTATCCAGTACCACGCACACTTCAAACAATTTCTAACTATGAGAACAATGATGCCACTAAACTGCAATTTTTAATCTATTTTTGCAGCATACTGACAAGAAGAAAAAAGTTCCAGGGTAAGAACTAAAAATTTCATTACAGTAACAATTTTTTATTGCATGTTTAAAATGCATTTTTAAAAACAAATAGTGCACGCTGGCTTCACTTTAATCTCCTGAAATATGCACTTATGATGGGAAGCCCTGAGGCTACAGATCCATCTATGATGTTTATTAACAAAATATAATCCCAGTACGTTTCCCCAGGGGACAGTATTTAGTTCCAAAAGATTGTCAACCCTGTACTCTAACACACTTGAATTAATTGTTTGTGTACACTAAATCCATTTATTTTAAATTTATTTTGTCTACATTTAGTGAAATAAAAACATCGCCCTGTACAATCCACCATCAGCAGTGAGTACAACAGCAAAAATTATTATACAGTTTATACACACTAAAATCTTTTCCTTTTTCCTATAAAGAAACCAGAACAAACCTAATCAATATAGAGTTTAATTTAAAAGAACTCAAATTACAGAAGGGAAAGCCAAAATTATTATTGTCTTTTCTGAGCCCCCAGAAGTTCCTGATTCATGTTGTTGGAACAGTGAGTGCAGCTGGAATAGTGAAACATGCTCAAGTGGTCTTCTTGGGTCTTCAAAAAATTACCAAATATTTAAATTAAACGTGGCTAGTTAAAGAAACATTTGAAGCAGAGCAATATAACTGGGAATTCTGCCTTACCAGTTGCAGTTTCTTTTAAACCCAACTTATACAATGCGCGAAGTGCTAAGCAACACTACAGAAACACATTTACATCAACACCGAAGATCTGGGGAAATGAAATTCCAACAATTTTATTTTTTTAAATGAGCTGTATTTTCTAAATTTGTTTTTATTTTTCTGTTTTCATACAGTATTGAAAACAAACGCGGCACATTCACATTTTCCCGAAGAATTGTAAGGATGATCTCTACAGGGATAACGTTGAAAAGCCTGAAGCTCAATCAATTGATGTTGAAAACTCTCAAAAGGAGTAAAAGGCTTGATCTGAATGGTCTAGAACATGTATTGTAATTTAATAGAAGAGATGGTCGTCTTAATATTAATGATTTAAAAGAACTTCCCAGTTCATGCGAAGAGTATAGTCCAAGAATAAATCAAATTTTCTGAACGCATTTTATGCTACGTAAGTGTATACTTTGCGATCCTCAGGTGTTCGTGCCAAATATTCTCTCTCAATAAGTCCTTCAATACGCTTTTTAATAACAACTGGACTTGGTAAGAATCGAGCTTTCAGCTGCTGAGTTACCTAAAACATAAGATCAAAAAACAGTAATATAAGATCACAGAGCAAGTATGATCCTTAAGTATCCTAACTGACCAAAATAATCAGAAAAACACATTTAGAGAGGGCTGGCTACAACCATGAAGCGCAAGAGCAGTCTGCAAACTTCTGACAGTTTTCTCCCTGGATCAGTTGATTGCTTATTTTTGGGTGTGATTTAAAGTACTGACCCTCTACAGAAGCATGGTCACAACCTGAGAATCCTCTCAATTTCACAGCCCTAAAGGAGTTCAAGAGTGGAAAATGTGTACTATTCCTGAAGCTGTCAGGACTTAGGAGTTAAGAGCAGCCGGACTCTTTCTCTCTCTGCTAAGAGCTCAAGTCTCTCAAACCCAGACCCAATAGTCAGTAACAAGAACAAAGCTGAACATAATTAACATTAAGTATGGCGTTTTTTGTTGCCAACTGTTATTTCAAGGAATTTGATAACATCATAATAGCATTAAAAGAAGGAAGGAATACCCATGAGTACATCCTAAACTGAAGGGTAAGGATTTAGATGTCTTCAGATACACAGGGAGAAAAAAAAAAAAAAAGGATGGATTAAATACAGCACCTCTCAAAAGCCTTTCAGAATCATGTTAGTCAGAGCTGAGTAACTTTCATGAATTAACAGGAAAAGCAAAAAGAATTCCCAAGCCCGTATCAAAACTGTGTACATGTATACCTCTGCTACTAGCACATTGTGTTGCATCTTCTTCCTAGATTTCATTATCCGAACTATAGCAGCTTCTATCTCATGTTTTCTGTCATCATCTACTTTCTGCCTTGTTTCTTTCCTTTCTGGATCAGATTCTCCTTGTTTGGCAGCAACTTAAAGAAAAGAAAGAGAATGTAAAGTATGTTAGCAAAATTAATTTTAATTTCATTGTGTAAGCGTTAGCTTCCCTATTTATTTCATCTAGACATCAAGTGTTATTTTCCTGAGTTTTGACATTTTCAAACTTGATTTTTTTTTTTATGAAAAGCAGCCACAAGAACATTTTAACACTTTCTGGCATATTTTGATAACAGCTGACAAGGTAAAATCTGTTATTTAATTATTGCTATGTTAAAATTTGAACAGTACTCAAATCTGATTACAGGCACCGCCAATCCCTACGCTCCCATTAAATTTTCTTCTCTTTAATACAGCAAGTAATCCATTAATTAAAGTAGAAAAGGGATTGAAAATTTACTTCAAACTAGTTGAATACTTTGAGAGCTCATCAGTCGGAAGAAACAGTCCAACTTTATCCTCTACAGCCCAATTATATTCTTTGTATTGTTCTCCTATTTACACTTTATTTCTGCCCTTGTGTCTAGCTTTTCCTACCCTTTCACCCAAGCAGCGTTATAACCAAGCCCTCCTCCCACACTGCTATACCACTCCCCCCCTCCATTTTTTCTCTCAAAAGCCCCAAGTATTTATCAGTTTCAAGGAGATACAGATAAGAAGTCTTCTGTGTAAGACAAACATAAAACCACAAGCATCAAATTTGCTCTAAGACCATCTTGAACCCCCAGTCGTATCCCCCATTCACAGACACTTGTGGAGTGGAAACGGAAAAGCAGAATTCCACTAAAGCTCAAACAATTGTCTCAGAATTTAATTCTGGTAGTGACGTGCCTTGGGCCCTGATCAGGGGGTTCCCAACATCCTCCTTTAGCAGCTGTGTTCCTGCTCTCCAAAAAAATCCCCAGATGCGGCAAATGTGTTGACACTACAGCACTCTGCACGTGCATGAAGACAGTTCAGCAATCGTTTAAGCGGAGGGATACACATAGTGCAATGTATGTAAGTACTACTGGGTTTTACATGCTTACATCCCTGGACACAGAGTGCTGCACAGAAGCCCAACAAGTTATATTACGTGCAACAAACAGCATGTGAGTTACCAAAGTTGCACTGCCAATAAAGCTGTATATTTTATGTACTGAGATCTGCAAAGTCAGAAAATATTTTTACATGTACTAAAATGAAGAACTAATCTTCCAAAACACTATGAAGTGTATCGACAGCAATGCTACAACTCAGAAATTATTTCCAGAACTTTCCAGGCAAAAGCTATCAGCATTACTTATGTATAACACAAACCAGCACTTCTGTGAGCTAGGAAAGTGCTGTTGTACTGATCACCTTTCTCTTGTTAAAACCAAATAATTGCCCAAAACCGTTATAGCAACCTGGCACTTGGAAATGACTGTGGTATCACGGGCTAAAACTATCACTCTAATTTCACAGCAGTGTAGCAACTTACACATTTTTGAGGCAATTTTCCTATTTCTGAATATCAGTAGCCTATTTTTAACTATTTAATTTGAATTTTATTTCTCTTTCAACGTTTCCTTATAAGAGAATTACAGATTTTGTAAAGTAAAAGGCTTAACTATGACTTCCACATTTTTCTCGATGTTTAAATTTTCATTTTGATGCAACTAATCATCAACAAAAAATATATTACTCTGTTCCTTTTACTTGCATGGACATCAATCCTGCAAAAAATAATTAACATTTTAAGGCAGTTTTGAGACTGCAAGACAGTAGAATATAAACTTCACTTACCCGTCTGAATCTTGACTCTGTGTAGTTTAGATGTGAACTGATCATTCACTGTAAATATATGACCATTTTCTATTTCTTTTGATTTAGGTTCTTTTGTGAGAACACGTTGTGTTGGTTTGCCACACGCAAGGGACTGTAGGGCTCTAACCAGTTCTCTTTCGGGGATATCAGTTTCTTGTTGAATTTCCTAAACAACAATATCTTCATTAGTTTCTGGCTATTGCAGAAGTATGTATCATGTTTTGCAAACAACAGCAGTGATTGCTTAAAATGTCCACCTCCAAGTGTGCACAATAATATTACTATGAGAGTTGTGGGGTTTGAAAGGTTAGAATTCATTTGCTAGCAAAGCCTCAGTATGTACTATGCAAAATGATCCACCTGGGTCAATGCAGTCAGTGAATTCTGTCAAGTAAATAGTCAGCATGAACTGAAAATAGAAGAATGAATAACCAGCTGATTCATTTCACTGCAGTTTTTGAGAAAGCTGAAAGGATGTGTTCACCGTCTCCAACATTTGCCAAACAGAGTGAAACCAAACCTCGTAAGGAACTCATGATGGAAAACATCCATGATGCTCCTGAGCATTCCTGACGAAGAACTGTGTAAATGCTTTTGCATTCAGCAGCACCATTGAAAACAAGATCTTTACAAATGGAAGCAAACAAGGTCTAATTTCACCGTAACATAGAAATACTCTAGATTATTCCAAAAGGAGGTGTAACTACCCTGAAACAATTTATTCACAGCCCAGATGCCCTTGGCTAGGGCTTCTACACATGAAATACAAGAAAAGGAAACATCGCAGTGCAACAAATGTATGAATTTTAGGAGAAGAATGTCCAGTAAGAGTTTGTAAAAACATGTATATAACTTGTTGCACCTCTGTCAGTATTCATAAGAGTTGCTGAGAGCCGTACAGTAGGTAAGTCACAAGTGATCATGAGTCACTAAGCAGATTGTACTGGATGCAGTACGATGCCTTACCGTGCTTTAGGAGTAGGCCAACTACTGCTGCTTACTCAAACCTGTTTTCTGAGCTCCCATTCATTACAAGTTCATTTTAGCCTTATGTCTATATTCTTCCTTTTTCTAGTTTGAGGAAACTGCAGGCATCTCTGATCTCACATTCCCATTCAGACCCAAGGACCTCTAGCAGCTAAAGATTAAACTACCAAATAGAAAAAAGATAAACCTCACAGATATGTAACTGTCCACAAGAGCTGTCACTTTCTCAGCTTCCCCACCTCTGGTTCCAAGAGCAGTAGCAAGCTCTTCCACTGTCCCTATGAACTCCTAATTCTCATGGCACACAGGTCAAACGGATGACCTTCAGGCTAAAAGCAGCAGTAACAACTCTCAGTGAGCAAAATGCTATGATCTGTAAAGGGCTATAAATAACTTGTTAAAAGTTCTTTAAACAGTGACAAAAACCTAAAAATCAATCAAACTTCACAATACAACTGAGTTCTATTACACGATGTTACTTCTTGAGTGTACTGAACTTTTTAAAAATCAATCCAGGAAAAAAAGTCACTCTTCTGTGGTCATCCACCACTGACAGAACGCAATAAAAATAATTTGGATGTACCAGCCTACTACTCGGACTCTGTCATTAATTACAGTGCATCTTATATACAACATCTCACTACCAGGTTTCTGTGATGGCAAGGCTCAGACAGAATATGCCTTACTTTTCAACTACAGACCCAACATTACACATACAATGTTGACTTTATGTGAATAAATGTGAAATTGTGTTTCTGACAGGAGTTCAAATTCACTTCAATGAGGTAAATTAAGAAAAAACGCAGTAAGTTTAAAATTAAAAAATTTCATAAATTTTTGACACCTACAGCTTATGGATGATTGGGAAATAATAAAATGTTCCTAAACTTAAGAGTATTCTTAGCATAATACATTCAGAAATATTCACAGTATCTGAAAGAAGTGACGAGTATCCACTATTTTAACTGTGTGTTAGTCTCAAAATGCCTTCCTAAGCAGCTCACAGAAAGTTACCATTTCTTCATCTGTTGCTTTATTTAAAACACAATTGTCACCTTCACATATTTTCCAGATTCAGCAAAATATAACTCTTTCCATAGTCACAACAAGAAGTCTTGCGGTAATGGATTGATCAGCATAAATTTAACAAACCAAAAGGAAGGTGACACTTTGGTTTTAGGACTTAGGTAAATGTAAAGCCTCGAGGCTACAAACCAACTCCAGCTTATTAATGATGTAATGCCTGTGACATGCAGGTTCCCAAACCCTGACTTTTGATCAACACCTAAAATGATTCCTTTTAAAACTAAATCACTTCTACAAGGAAATACATATGCTCTGCTTTTGATCAAAGCAAAACAAAGAGCCAAAATGGAATTCAAGATTTTTGATGCTAAACATCCTTATACTAACCACTATGTATTTCTGTGTTTATTTTACTTCACTCTGTAGCATTCCAATTCAGCCACTAACGTATGCGAACCATTTGGGTTTCAGAATTTAAAAGCTAGCAGTAAAATAAGAACCACAGAAAGAATTGCACTGCAATATGCTGCCTCAGAAGAAGGCACAACTTGAAGCTGGATAAAAAAAAGTGTAGCTATGAATGTACATGGGGATAACAGATGTTCCTGTGGTCTCTTTTTCCTTCAGTCTGTAGCATCTCATTTTTCTAAACCTATTTTTATATAGACATTTGATGTAACAGTGAAAAGTGTATATGTTTTTTCCCCATTTCCAAAAATACCTTGTTTTAAAGAGCACACTAGAGTCATGCATAAGAGCAGTACCGATTACACAATCTTACTTCTAAAAATATTACCAAGTGAGCTCTGTTGGGACGCTACGAGAGAGATGATTCTAGGCATGGAACTGCCTCTGTCCAGTTCTACACAAGAAGAAAGTTTTTTAGAAGGAGAAAGTGCAGAAAGAAGTTAGAAGAAAAAACATGTCATTTTGTTGAAATGACAAAAAAAAAAAAATTTTACAGAGTTCAACTTGTATATCTTCCAAAGCAGAAATCAGCAAAAGAGAAGACAGGTAAGCCAGTTTTAAGTTCTAATCGCTCATTTTTGTGGAATTATTCAACAACTTTACTTCTACTACAGTCACACTTTTATTTCTTGTTTGTTAAACCTAAAGAAAGAACCAAAAATTTCCCCCTTATTTTTGATATCATCATTAAAAATTTTAAAATACTGAGATGCACTGTAAACTAACAGAAAAGCATGTTTAGTATTAGGTGAGACTTGATTAGAAGAAATTGAATTCTTTGAAAAAATTAGCATTCATTGAAGGCTTGCCTGAAGATCCTTCCTCTTAGATTCAAACAGCATTAACCTAGACCCATCTGGCCACCGGTTCCTTTGCATATATAAATAAACTTTGCTGTAGATGAATACAATAAATTCATATATTTTGTGAAGGAATTCTGCTATGCAATAATCCTTTTAAGTTTCTGTAGCATCTTATGCATAATTTTTCCATCATCATCCCATTTTTCTCTCAGTCACATGGCTTAACGGCTATTAGGATTATTGTGAGGATCTTGTCAAGTCTGCAATTAGTAATCACACTGAATGCAAAACAAAACAGCAAAGTCTGTTCAACTGTGAAGGCAACTTCAAATTCATCTGTTCAGCTGGGAATCTGCCGACACACTTGTATATCAGACAGTTTTATGCTTACACAAGCACGCACCACAAGTCATCTCACACTATGTTGCAGTAAAAGCACTAATTTGATATGACAGACAAGTAACAGTTGCCCAGCTCTCAGCTATTATTCATGGTATTCAATAATCAATGAACAAAGACAAAATTCATCCTACTCTTAAGTTTTCATAAGCTTTCCTGGCTGGAGTTAAAGACAACTCCCACACACTTCACCAAAGAAACCAAACAAAACAAATATGCCTTCTTCATGTTTTAGTTAGAGTGAGACACAAAGTAAGAGTTTAAGAACTCCCAAACCAGAAATAAACAAAACACACACACAACCTAAAAACACATGGACATACCTCACTACCATCCGGTCTTAGTAAAATAAACTATAATTTAGAGCACGTATTAAAAACTGTATTTTTCACTGCTCTACCAAGTATTATTTATCCATATATGGGTGAGGCTCTACTACTCATAAAGCCTATAATTTTGTGCAACAAGGTAGCCATCAGACCAATTTCAAGAAAAGAGCTGTGAAGTCCCCTCTTCCCCTCCTCCTCCTCCCCCCCCCCAGTACTCTGCAGAGAAAGTACTCAAAGCTGTAATGCTCCTGCAATAGATTTCGCAACACTCAGGACTTTCTGTGCTCTAAAATAATCTTTTTTTGAACTATGAGTAGTTTATTAAGAGCCTCTTATCAAACCCTGCCTTCTTTAATCCCAACTGAGACCATTTCAAAGAAACATTCTTTATTAACCAGCTAGAAGTATGCCAAATAAGCTGAAAATGAAATCCAAATAAAAAAGGCAAATGATTACTATGCCTGGCACAGTCAAAAGTAGATGGGAAAACCTGGACATCCGCTCCGTTTCAAACTGCACCCATACTCCTTTTCAAGGCTGCCAATGCTCTCTCAAACAGAAGATAATGTCTAAACCGAAGCTATTAATTGACATTAATAATACAATGCTCAAACCTCACAGCACAGGATCCTCCTTCACTCCCAAAGCCGCCTTCATCGTTGTCTATCAGCTAACCACTTCAACCTTTCCCAGCAATGCTCCTCTAATCTCCTTGCTAAGTATCTATCTGGACCTTCTTCATTGTCCTTTCTGGCTCACCAGCTCAAAGGCGGGATGGAAGTTCTTCGCTTCATCCTACAGCTTGCTCCAACCTGCCAATTTAAGAAGCCAGGATACAAACCCTTTGGCCTCTAAATCCAGTTTCTCAAAGATAAAAATGAGGAAATGGGGCCACCTGCTGCACTCCAACTTCAGCTTTTCTACAGCTCTATGGCCTAGGAATAACGACACTCACAAATCTCTCCAACATTTCTGAACACTTCTATTCCCAAATAATTTCCTTCCCTAGGACTGCTTCCCAGGTGCATTGCTAATGATCTGCTTCCTGTATTTACTGGCCTGATCCACACTCTAATATAATGAGAGGCACCTGATCACCAAAGTGCTATTAAAGAGGACAAGAAAGTGCCTAAACCAGTTATTTAAAATCAGGTGAAAAAAGCACAACACTTACCTCAAATGTATATTTTTCTCTGTTGTTAAAGAGCATTAATATCGTCATCTGGAAAGTGGAGACTTGCAATATGTGCTTCCGTGTATTTGAGCCAGTTACTTGGGCACCTCCTACACCAACCTCTGAGCCATCTTCCTATTTTAAAATTACAAAACTACTATTAGATTATTCTCCACTGCAAAATGTTTTGCCTCAGCAAGATGAAATTATATGACAAAATATTTACCTGGGAGATCAGTCTACACAGTGATAAAATAGCATACACCTGGTGGCATAAACAGAATGTCTCTCCAATAGCTGTCTTAGAATCACAGGGTGACTGAGGTTGGAGGCACCTCTGTAGGTCCCACAATCCGGACACCACTCAAAGCCGGGCCATCTAGAGCGGGATGCTAAGGCCTGTGTCCAGTCAAATACTGAGCATCTCCAAGGACAGAGGCTCCACCACTTCTCTGGCCCCTGCTTCACTACTAGCCCACCCTCCAGTTTTCTTACTCTTACCTTTATCAAAATATTTATCCTACAGTAAAACAATTTTAACATCCTCACAAATGCACATTATTAATATTTTGTGTCATAAGATTTTGTTTTCATTTTGCATTGCCTTCTATGTTCCCAAGCATCATGCCATTACTACCTCTAGCTTAGCATTTTAGAACTGGTCTAAATCACTAGCAGATTATTTTCTTGTATACATAAACATTAAGCATTGTACTTCTACATACTCTAAAAGTCTCACGTTTGAAAAAAAAAAAAAATGTTGTCTATGTTGTTAACACTCTGCATATGTAAAGCAGGCTAAATTTGGCTTAACACCACTTTTTCACATTAACAAAAATTACTCTAAAGAGAAACAAGTTTCATTTCACTTTTGACTGACTCACAGTCAAAAAACCCCAAAACACTCAAACCGTTCAGGTCCCTTCAAGATCAAAATTACAGCTTTTCTACAAGGTAACAAAGAGATGATGCTGAGTGATGCACTCAAATAAGATTTAGAGGGAGAAGAAAAGTCAAACAAAAAACTGGTACAAAGGAATCAGACTATAAAGCCAATGGCAGGCATGTTATTCTTATATAATCAATGGGTAAAGCTTTTATTTCACAAAATTCTGAAGTTACTACAAATGTGCATTTGCTTACTTTTTAAAAAAGATACAGTATTTTCACAATCTTGATTGAGTCTTTACCTTTTTAACAGGCCCATAGAAAGTGGCATTGAGATCTGCAGAACCCATATGATGCTGGAGTGTCAGTTGTCGCCCACTATGTTTGGCTAAATAAAATCTGTAATATAATTGAATCGAAAACATAGACACAAAATGTGAACCATGTATTAAGAAGAAACTGCTTTAAACAGTTACAGAGACTTTTCATAGCCATTAAGGACACTAAGAAATTTCTAGCCCTTGTTTTTTCAAAACATTAACTCTTGTTAGAATTCTAATTAAAAGCTCCTGACAACTCAAGCTTCAATGTGACTATTGCATTCTCTAATTTTTGCATAAACTGAAGAGCAGTACGCTAGCATGTCTTTAACTCTAATAGTAAAACATATCTGTAAGTTAAGTTTAGAAAGTTTCCTCTTAAAAACTCTACCTAAAAATCTGTTTAAAGACATACCTTCTAAATATTTCAAAAGCATGTCTGGGAGCTGGAGGGATGTTGCACTTTGGTGTGGCTGACTGAGTAGGCCAGTAACCTGTTGTGAGGACCCGCACTGTAAGATCAACACCACCTAATGAGACCTAAGGACAATTGGAAGAAAACATCCACTATTTTAAAACAGGCTCATATTTCACCATTTTTCTATATCAGTGTAGAATGCATACAATTTTCTCAGATTAAGAAAAAAATAAATATACATTATAAACATTATTTTTACAAAGTCAGACAAATTAAGTCATCGCTATTAGAGTAGGTGGTACAGCAAAAATCCTCCCCATTATTGCCCTCTGGCATCTAAGAGCGCACAGAATTGAACCAAATAAATTCTTAACCAAGAATGAAATGTCTGTGATCATAAACAGAACTCACAATACATGTAACAATTCTTTCTAAACAGGTTTTTGAGTACATACAGTAAAGGCAGGTTGCTAAACGTATGTTTCAAAATAACTGTTTATAAATTTACTCTCTGGAAGCAGAAAGTAAATACTGAACATCTAACATTAAACCACAGGGAGCTTTTTCTGCAATTTACCTCTGGACTGCAATGCAAACAGTTACTGGCTTCTATACACACACAACCTAGCCACTAAGGACAGCTATTACCATAAATATTCAGCACTGGTTAGGAAACATCCTACAACTGAAGTGCTGATCTGTTAAGCAGTTCTGGAAGTAGGTGATAAACATCTGGCTACCACTGAGGCATAATCCTCACTAGGTATCTCAATCAAGCTGAATATTATTAAACTTAAAACTGACTACTTTCAGCTCGAGGAGCTATAACTAATACCTTCCAAGAACATACATTATGGACAAGAAAAACCAAAGCATACTATATCCAACTTGTTATAAACCTACTACACAGAAATAGAGCACATTATATTTTAGAAGGTCAAAAACTGTCATATGAACTCAGAAACTTCCACTATTAGATAGCAGAGTAGCATTTTCATGCACTATGGAAGAGTTTATGTATTGCATGTGTTAAATGCCTGTGTGTATCAAAAAACTTGTGCCTAGGAAACTTGTAAAAAAATCTAAGCAGACCAGTGACAGACTACCCATACAGAAACCTCTTTGATTGAATTTCATTAAGGTTTAAGAGGAACAATTTGCAAAAGTATGTAAAGACCCATATAAAGGTTGTTCTGTAGCCAACATTACTGCCATGCTTCTAATTTTGTATCACCAATGTCTTGAGGCTCACAAGAGAAATTCAAACAGCCATTTAGACACAGAAAACTAGTTCACCTGTGAATCACCAAAAAAAAAAAAGGGCTTGTTTTCTCCCTCCAGCCAAAGCATAGGGAAAGGCCATCAATGCAGCCAGAAAGATATGGAAAATATCTTTATCTGGAACTGAAACATCTTAGTTGAGATGGCAACCATTTCCCAAATTTTTTTGGTCTTAGACAGACCAGAACACAGCATTCATTTAGAATGCCTTACATCATACAGAGCACTGAGCAGTTTGTGCCTTGAAAAAGTTTTGGAAGCACAGTATTTTACAAGTTGTCTTTGCAGCATAAAAATGGTATGAACTAATGGGAAGTGGCTTGAAGTGATCTCATCTTTACAAAACTCCAACAATCTGAACTTTCAGGATTCACATTTGTAGAAATTACTCATAATCTGTTAGACTGAACTTTCCCTAGTGCTGACCGTTCCATTTACTGTTAGCAAACCAATCATCGTCTACACAGTCCTTGGCACTACCTATAGATATAGGATCCAGCAGGAGACTTTGCAGGTAGGATTATTTAGAGAAAAGCAGATGCCTGCCTCCTCTAGGAGGCACCATACGTATTCAAGGTACACAAATTGTTTAAAAAGGAGTAGAATGGACTATTTCATATAAAACACAGTACCACCAGCAAGTTAACAGTAACATAAAAAACCCAAATATCTTCCTGCTTGTACTTCCTCTTAAGTATTATTCCACTAATAGAAACATATACACTACCACCATAAGTACTACAGAAAATTAATTAAAAGGCCACAAATCAGCTGACCAAAAGGCAACCATCAGGTGAACTGCTGGTCCCTTGACAAGAAAAAGATGAAGTTTTAAATAAGGCGTAGCAAAATATCTGTTAAAATTTTAAATTCATCTTACTAGCTGTACATAGCAAAAAAGAAGATAGAGACGTTATTTATTAACTCACTCAATGTAAAACTGTCACATAAAGTACATGAAACTGACACAAAAAACCCTCATGTACAAGTGCCACACGCTACCTAAAAATGCTAATTTCAAAACTTTTCCTTGAAACTAGTATTTCAAGCATTCTAGAAGGAAAAGATGATTAGCCTCTAATAAAAAAAAAAGGCAGTAGTAAAGCTGCTTGTCCACAAACACCTTTATATCCATATGTGCCTCTACAACCTTTTGTGAAACCACTTTGAGAACACCCTGTTCTTTCAGTCATGATGATTCACAGCACGCTGATGAGGAAGATTTCAGCTGACTGCTTCAAGACAGCAAAGATTTCAGATCACCGTGCACAACCAGGGACATCAGACTGAGTACATCCATGAACACGTTCCTGGCATTCACATTTCTCCAATTGGTTCAAACATGCTTGATATACAGTCTTACCAGCCAACAGGGATCTATTTGCCCGTTTATTATACATTATTAAGCGCTATTGAGTATCAGTATAGAAAAGAAAGTGCTTAGAGCAAGTAAACTGATGTCTCAACACAGAAGCGATCTCTCCATGATGCAATATTCCAGAGGTCCCCTTTTACAACAAGGTGTATGTAAGCCCTTATTTTGGCAATTTGAAGGAAACGGTAGTTCCGCTTTTAATAAAGGCATTAACGTCATCAGGAAAGTTAAACATGAGATGGCATGTTTGTCAAATACCTGCAGCATGCAACATTTTTCTTGCTGGTAGTGTAAAATATGGGTCACGACCAAGGTTCCCTTTAAAGAATGAGAAAGGGAAGACTGTGCTGGTGACACGGCGTTTCTGAAATGCACGTGAGCGCGGCAGCCGGCTCCGGGAGCAGGGCACAGCTGGGCGGGCACAGCTGGGCGGGCACAGCTGGGCGCCGCCCGCCCCCTGCCGGCCGCCCGCGGGCAGAGGCGCTCCGCTGCGCTGCGCCCGGCAGCAGTTCTGCAGCTGGGCGCCTGCGGCACAGCCCGGCCAGAAGAATGCAGATACAAGAGAAGCTGAAACAGGATTTTGTGGAACGAAACTGCCACTGCTCAAGCTGCGAATCAGGCTTCGAACTGACTTTTGTACTTCGGGAAATACTATTAGAGTTTGTAAGGTGAAAAACACGGGAAAGAGAAATATATTTGGAGGATGCTAACAACGTCCTTCTTTCCATGCGCATATACTAACAAACCCAAAACCACAAGCCTTGATAAAGGCCTAGGGTTCGTACTGAAGTAAAAGGACAAGCACACAGACCCCCATGCTCTTACCCCGGTCGCCTGAAGATGTTGCCTGAACTCATCCATCGTCGTGTTTGAGATGCTCATGTCCCTGAACATTCCTTCCAGTTTAGATGTGAACTGACATCCACATTCAGTCTAAAATACACAAAATAACTTGTTGTGCCAGCACTATGAAAACAGAGCTTCCGATATGTGAACCGCAAGACTAAGAGTTAGTTTATAAGTCTCATTAAAATGGTATTCCTGTACGTTTGGTTACTAGGATTCAAATTTGCATTACCTTCAGAACTTAAAAAGGTTCTTATTTCACATAAGGAACTAACCCTAAACATATCAAAAGTCACTTTCCTTCTCTTTTCTCCATTATTGCATTTCTGGTTTCTCTTTAGCTTCCTATCTCATCTTAAAAAAATAATAAAAAACTGTGAAAGCTTATCAGACCAAGGCATACACTTGCTTTTTAGCATGATACTGTAAAGGGAAATAAAAAAAACTTTATTTGTATCAGATCTCTCTCCTCCCCCCATTGTTGACCTTTTGAGAATCAGGGACATATGCACATATAGATGTGCACAAACACATGCATTTCCATTGCACATGCAGGACTTTTGCCTATTTCTAATGCATACTCTGACATATATGGTAAATATACATGTTAGCTTCAGCATCCTAATCACTGTGCAAAGACATGAACGAAAAAAGAGCGCAGCCCAGGTCCACTGATTCATCTTGCAAATGTATGACCTAAATGACCAGGCTAGAAGAGGTCGAGAGGTAATTGGGCAGGAATTAAAACTGATAGTTTGAAATGAATACTGATAATCTGGAGAAATCTGATGCCAACAGGCTTCGCTCACTAATAGAATATGAAGGTCAAAAATAAGGATCAGCGAAGTTTGATTTTAGGATCAAATCACTCTGGTTCGGAAGTTCCCTAGCCATTCATCATGCCACTTAGGAAGAAGCTGCATTAGAACTTGCTTCAAGGACTGCTCACCTTCAGTGTTTACTTTCTTCTTCATCTCTTGGACTATTTAATCAGACAATTGAACCAACTATGGAAAACATGTTTTCAGACACTGATATGAAGATTTATTTATTTTTCAATCTATCTCAAACTACTTAAAAAAGAATTGAGCATTATTACCAGTTTGAAGATGGAGGCAACTAAAAAACGACACATGCAATAAAAAAATCTACTGTGAATAACAGAAAATCTAGGATCAAACAGAGTCTTGGCTTCAAATCCAGTCACTAGATAACAGGAGTTGTCCTTGTATTATGAAAGTCTTAATTTTTTTTTTCTTAGAAAAAAGAATAGTTTTGTTTTCTAGATTGCTCTCTCATCACAGTAGCTTGCCAGTATTTCCTTCCTTTTATTTCCACAAAATTATTCAGAAAAGCCTTTCATATTTTCTGTCAGGGCTTTAAAAATCAAATCTGTATTTAACAGCAATCAAGATGTATGTTATCTATATATCCCTTACATAAGAACAGAAGAAACCGTACTTATGAAAAAAATTAAGTGAAAGTATACAAATGCTCTCTTACCTTTAATTTAGATATCATATTTTTCTCAGAGTCATCTGAAACACTCTTGTTTGTGAGAAGTCTTCTTGCCAAGTGCTGCTTGTAATAGCGTTCAAAAACATCTTTCTCTTGCATAAACCTAAATAAAACCATTGCCTTATCCAATATAGTTTCTACTTCTTGCTCTGTTAGCTGTAAAAGAAATAATTTGCTGGTTTTAATCTTCCAGCACAAGTGTCTTATACAACCTAAATACTTAGAAGTAATTCACAGCAAACATAGGGTCTAACAGGAGCCTATAAAGAAGCCAAAAAAACTGGTCCCACATGTGAATGATCGAGCCAAACCAACACTGCACAAACTCAATACAGCGAAGAAAGAAAACAGATCTAAAAGGGAGGGAAAAGCAATTGAGAGGGCAAAGGGAGACAATGGATAGGCAGAATGCCTAGTAAACATAGTAAAAGTTCCTGGATAAGTTTGAAGTAGTTAAAAAAAAAAAAAGCACAGATGGAACCCAGTATTAGTAATACGAAAAATTAGCTTGGAATGAAAACTTTTGAATGCTAAGACTGGTTTTACAAAGCCTGCCTATAGCTACAAATAAAATGATTATTTATTTTATAAATAAATAGAAATTACTATTTGATTCCCAAAGCATAAGATGCATGCAATAATATTTAGCTTCATTCGAGCCACTGAAACCTCAGCTGAACCATCCTGTCCAGTGCCAGGTGCTGTACCTCAAAAAATTTCATGGAAGAAGCTATTAGGTAAGACTGAAGGAAAAGGTATTTAAGGTAGAAGAGACAGATGTGGTAACAGTCCTCGGCTACATAGAAGTAGGAAAAAGAGCCAAACTGGTTCCCCTACTCAAGTGATTTAATATTCAAAAGAAATTACCAGATATTGAGAATAACTGCCAAACTATAAAGATATTTAAGGAGCTGATATTTAACATTTTAAAGGAAGGAAGCTGCAGAACCTACTAAAATCTTTTTTTTTTTTTTTTGAGGGTGTATCTGCCAGAAGTAATCCAGGTATGATTCAGAGATGGGGGACAAGCCTCAACATCTTGAGATCTCCTTGTGCCTTATATTTATAGAAGTTTAGATCTAAAGTGTTATGAGCTCAGATGCGTTACATATACTTTTTTTTTAGAGTATCTTTAATTATCTTAATATAAAAGTCATTCTTGGAGAAGTAACTTGTATCAGATTGAACTAAACTAACAAAGAGAATTTCAATTTAATTTATACTTACTCCCTTGACTCCCTTTTTCAGCTTATCATCAATAAATAATGAGAGGTACTCTGGAGACCTAGAGTTGAGGTTGAGGAAGTACTCGAAGTCACCCGCAATAGTCTGTTTGAAGAGTCGATCATTATTGAAAGATTCTTGAAGAAAGCGGTCAAACCTACTCTTCAAGTCCAGTAAGCCCTTAAAAAAAAAAAAGAAAAAAGATAAACATTTTCATTGATTTGAAGTTCCGGGCTGTAAAACAGTAATAACAGATGAAGTTGTAGTGAAGACCGTGTCTACACTAAGAGATTCTGCAAAGCTTTCTATGTTCGGCATTGTTAAAAGAGTATCCGAAATTTCATTTCCATTTTTAAATACCTATAGCTGCCATAAATCTCTTATAGAAGCAATTTTCAGATAAACTGGCTAAAATATTGGTGTGAAAAACTCACGTAGTTTGCTGTAATAGGCTACTCAAAGATTAAGAAAGCTTTTTAATCACCCTTGTTAAACAAGCTGATTTACCGTATTTTTAAATCCACAACATAAAGGAGGTATTTGTTGTGCTTGTTAAGCATTTTCTGTTTTAAATAACGTTGACCAAGTCACTATCATAAATACAGGATACAGGAAAGATGACGCTAAGTGCACATTAACTGCATCCCTAGAGCAACTAAGCAAGTTTGAGGAGAACACACACTGCAACAACAGGCCTCATCTTGTTTGGTCTTTTTCTCCCTCTAATTTCAACCCAGGGACACGTTTCTGCATTATTTAGTTGCATGCTTCTTACTGATCTTTAAGAGTCACTGAGTATATGAAAGTCAGAAACAAGCAATAGCTCTAACGTTATCACAATGTGAAGTTCACAGGACTGAAATGAACCACTTCCTCTGAGCTAAACCATTAGATTCTTGACATCACTTTTAGGGTTTACACCAACTTTACCCAGAGTTAAAAGAACTAGATGCAGGACGAAGCATCTTAACATCACCTGAGCACCTTGCTAAGTACATATGATACACACAGGGTTCAGACATAACTAACACAGCATTCGGGGCAGGGGAATTTCACTCGAGAGTTAAATTTATCATTGATAACTACTGCCCACAAACTGTTCAGGTTAAGTGATCCTAAAGTCCTCAATTTAAGAAATTATTTGTATGTGGTTACTTAAAGAAGCCATTCAAGAATTACTCAAGGAAGTAGTAATGTTTCTTAGGAACTCACCATCTCACTTAAAGGAATGGTCTTTAGACAGGCTAATTAATGCGTATTAGAAATTTTAAATTCAAAGTAAATCCCACTATCTCTGTTTACCAAGGTTAGCTTATGCCTCCTCTCCAGGAGTACACCATCTGAACAACCTGGTGTTAAACAGGAGAAACTGTTAGTACCTCAAATTACAACAGCATTTCAACATCCCTTCAAATTATTGTAAGAAGTTTTAAATCTAATCCCCTGGCAATGCTTTTGCAACCATCTCACCAATTATGCTCAGGTGATATCATGTTGCAGAAGCAGTGCTGGACTATGAAGAAGTTCTTTTTTTCCTGATGGTATAATGTAGCTTCCTTGTCTGTCTTCTTACTGCTATTTCAGTTGTTCTTGAAATATTCAGATGAACATGGCCAAGATGAGAAAAATGAGGTGGGTTCTCAATTCACAGGCATGTTTCTCTTCTTCCATTGTGTCAATGGAAGTGGAGGATAAACCTGTTTGGGGGTTTAGCAGTAATGAAGTATCAGTCGCTTCCTTAAGACATCTTTATGAGATGGTTGGGGTACATACTAATGGGCTGAGAGCACAAGCTCTGCCCAAAGCACATGCAGTATGGCTATAAGTCTTCTTCAGCTTCATTATGCTATTCGCCTTTGTAGCAGGAAACATCAATAGCATGTTTCTAATTAAGTTTTTAACTCTTTCTCAGTTCATTTTTTTATGATACCCCTTTAGGTCCATCAGGATTTAAAAGCAGTGAATATTACTTCAGAGTAATCCAGACACTTATTTTCCGTATCACTTGCCCCCTGCTTTTTTTTTTTTTTAAATCACACCACCACAAAAACATAACAGCCCTTAATCATTAAACTTAATAAACTTCAAAGGGCATTCTCTCTTCTTTTTAACAATCCTCAGAGAGGCAATTCTTGTCCAAGCTTGGTAAGAAGTTTGCTCAGCATTGCCAGAAAATCAATAATCCAATCAAAAATGTGTTTAGACTCAAATGGCTTCTTCTAATAGTAACCAGTTCTAGCAGTTATTGATTTCAAACCAACCAGCAGAGGTGATAATAGACATATAGCATTAAATGCTTCTCAAAGACCAGACACAAGGACTTCAACTACACATTTAAGAAAATCCAAAACTTGTTTAATGAATACACATTTTCACATTAAGTATAAAATCTTCCAGCTATAAAAACATTTCCTTAAAGTTCAATGAACTCTAAAGATTTTATGTGCACATTTAAAACCATCTTCTCAGAGACAATGGGAGAGAAAAGATGAGAAACACTCCTGAAGCATATTTGGTGATCTTGATAAATTAATGGTACGTATCACTTCTTAGTGAGAGATGGAGAACAAGAACGAACACTTGTGTCTTTTAACATGCAAAAGTGTTCTGTTTCTCAGGGAGACTAAGAATGAAACCAGTAATTTGTTATGATTTATATATAACACATTCACCTCTCAGTCAGTTAATCTTGCCGTGAAGTAAACATTGATAGCTAACTACATAAAATTAAACAAAATAGACTCTATAAAGCTATTTGCCAGCAGATGTACAACTCACTCTAGAGGCAAATATCAGGATTCAGGAGAATCCAAGAAGTTCCCAGCAGTTATACAAGTAGCTTGAATATGTTGTTTAATAAAAGCAGCTACCAAAAGCACCAAAACTGAGCATGTACTTTCCAAGCAACTTAGGGAAGAGTTCTAAACATGTCAGAAAAAAAACAGAAAATGTATATTTTAAACAAAATTATAAATGTAGCTTATTAATCATAACCCCTTCTGAACCAACGTTAAGGTTTACCTTATCCATCATGTAGTTAACTGCTACTCTGGGGAACATGGGAAAGATGAAAGAAAAAGCAAGTTAAAATGTTTTAACTACCTGAATGTAGTCAACTGGATTCTTTCCTTCTCCTTCTTCAGAAACTAGTGCTTTGCCTTGCTCTCTCAGGTAAGAGCTCATGCACTCGCACATTGTCTTCAGACCGTTTGGCACACGGCTAAACAACTTGTACATGCAAGCAAGGTCTGGAAACAAAAATGAGATAGTATGCAGGACACCCATCTGTCTGTTAAACTTCTGTTAGCTCATTCAGTTCATAGCAAGAGACGACAGTAAAAGTTCAGCCACTTGAGCCACAAAAAGCATCCCGTAACAGCTCAGGCACTGGAATCTTCTGATGTCCCCTTTCCTTTACTCCTGACAACATACTGACTGCAGCAGCCACAAAATTAAAAACAACGGTTGCATTCAATTATTCTAGACTACCTATAGCATGGAATCCGCTATGGCTGATCCCCATGCCAGGAGGAGTTGATACTTGCACTAAACAATAGTGCACTTAAAGCTTCAGTCAGATTATGTTTTCCAGTAGTATTTAAAAATGTGGCTTCCAAGATCATCATCCCCAAAATCAAATACTGTATTAAAAGTTATACAAAAAAAATCTAAGTTAAATCCAATAGGACAACACTAATGAGATGCTTGTTTCTGTATTAAAAGCAAAACTTGGTAAAAATTGAAGTTTAATTCATATTTGTCTTAAAATCAGCCATACAATTTTATACTACATTGTTTCATCCATCTAAAATCAGGAAAAGTGACTAGCTTAATCATGGCTTTCAAAAAGAGCAATCCATCCTCATATGTTTATGTGAAATCTTATCTTCACAATGCAGCAAGTATTTCCTCTCTAGTATTTAAGTAAATCAAACCAAGGCCTATGAAACTTAAACTAATTCCTGTATCCTACGAATACCCTTCAATATCATTGTACCCTCAGCCTGAAGGCTATCGTAACTGAATATTAAAGAAAAAAGGTTTAGTATCATCGCTTTCCTTTTCAATACAGTAATTCTCTTTTCTTACAGCTAAATTTGCTCACTTTGTCACTCTGACTGTCACCTAGTAATTGTGAAGCTGCTTTAATGAACAAAGGGCATTAATCTAAGCAGCAAGGGTGCTCCCCATTCTCACAGCTTTAGCCTAAGCACCGATTTCTAAATATAGATACTACAATCCCTCTCTTCATTATGCTGCTTTAGAAACTTAGGTTCTCTCTCTTTCCATAGTAACTTTTAGTCATTCTGTCCCACATTAACCTCTATCGGAGAAAACCAACTCAAGCCAAGCCCTTCTTTTTCAACCACTTTGATAAGATGCTTCTTAGCCTTTAAAAACAACTGACTTTCTGCAACAAAGCCCTCTCCCCGAGAACTGGTCCTGCAATACTTCTATTAAATAAGTCATTCACACTAGCACTTTCTAAATAACTGCCTGCGGGCCAAAAAACTTCAATGTATTTTGACAGCTACATACTAGAGGAATGAAAGTAACAAAACGCCTCATGGAAAACAGGTAACAAAGACCACTACAGTAGCTTTGTACTTTTCTTAAGAGATACTTGGCTTACCAAGAAAGTACTTGTATCTGATACGTGTAACTTGTTTCTATTTAGTATGGGCTCTGTTTTAAGAGACCTCTAAAAGTCTCTGAAGTAATATTCTCAGATGTTTGCAAGACAGAGCCACCAAATTGTTTTCACAATTACACAGGAACACAAACATTAAGCTCCACTTATCCTATGTTTAAAAACAATAAGCAGTATCATAAGCATTTCTGTCTCCCATATGATGCAGTCTTACCTTCTGTCTTCCCATTTTTCAGCATATGAACTAGCCCAGAGTTCTCCATTTCCACTATAGTTTTCATATGCTTGGAAATAAGCTCCCTCTCAACAACTTTCACAATTGGTTCTTCTGTTGATTTATCCAGACAATGCATCACCCGTTCTATTTCTTCATTAATTCTAGCTTCTACTTTCTTTATATATACAGAAGCACTGTTTTCAGCTAAAAATTTCTGACTTTCCATCTGTGATTAACACAAATTAATACTTTAGACTTTTTTTTAAAGGGGAAAAAGGAAACGCACTGGTTATTTCAGATCAGCATTGATAAGCAAGTTCAAACCAAACCCAGCATGTCCAGCACATGAGATCATTATACCCCCAAGATTTACATACATGCTTAACACAAGATAAAGGTTCTATTACACTAATTGCATTACATATATAAGGGGGTACATGCACTATGAATATGGTATTTCTGAACCTAAGCCAACCTAGTTCGCAGTTACCAACTAGAGTTTCAGCCACAGGTCCAAAGGAAACAGAAGGATGGGGAGAGGAAGAGGCAAAGATTCCTTTCAAAATACCAGTTTAAGGCATATTTTTGAGTCATGAGGATCAACTCAGCATTAGTGACAATGCTGAGCATATTATTTCATGTCTAACAGTTTTGATCCATACCGGTCCTTTTTGGAAGAAAGATATTTTTTTTCTAAGGCAGAGCTAAGAAATAAAACTTAAATGAGAGTAATTATTTTTTTCTTGATTTTATGTAGCACCAATGAAAAACAGAATGCAATGACTTTTAAAAGGTTGTGCAACATAGGGTTCTGTTTTTCAGAGAAGTTTGGAGGTGAGAGGATATAAGACAGTAGATCCTGCATAAGAACTGGGAGACTGACAAATTATCTTGGCTAGATATCTTTTAACATGTTTTATAATTTCTATCAATTTCCAACAATAAAGGAGCATGATTACACTCAACAACCATTCAATTAGTTTTTTTTCCTGAAACTATCTCACAAAAAAACCTCAGGAAATATTTAAAATGTGTTATTCAGTGGTTGGTCAACAACTGGTTAGCCACTTGGATACACTTAATTGCTTGACTCAGTTCATTTTAGTACAAAATACAACTCACGAATGTAGAAACTATGAAGGAAACAAAGCTTACTCAAAGGCAGTTTGACAAGTAGTCTCCCCTCTCCATTCTCAGCCTGAAACAGTTTGAACCTTTCATGCTACTGGTATTTCAAAAAGACTGTGGCTGCAATGCAGGGATAGCCTAAGTTGCATGAAATAGCCCAAAGCAGGCACAAGATTAGCATCACGATTACTTCACGTGCTATCAGCACCCATATTTCAAAATTACATTCAAATCATGGTAATTCTGTAAAATTTGTGTTCATTTTTTGCCAAAATTAGTAAGCTTTTTCTTATGTTATTTAATGGAGATGGACACACTCAACAAATAAGTAGCAATTACTTTAAGTACCACCAATTCTCACACTTCCAAACAGTTATAACAGCATTCCAAATATGATATTAAAACATTGCTGTACCTGAAAAAATTCTGCAGACATCTCCAAAAACGGAGCCTCAAAGTCTTCTTCATAGACTGACCTTCCTTCAAGACCTAGAATCATTAACATCTGGCAAGCATTTCTTATTGCGCCTCTGCCAAAAAGTAAGTTGTTAACAACTTGAGAAATCTACATGCTTGTAAGACAGAGTACACAGCAGAATAACAACTCAGAATATAATATCAACTTAAATAAAATAAAGTAATAGAAAGTCCATCCTAAATCTGTTTGGTACTTAACAGGTTTTCAAGATTACAGGAGCACGTTTGTTTGCTTCTGTTCTAAACTAAGGAGCTGATAATATTTATTAAATATTTTAAATACAGTGATAGGGAAGCAGGTCTCAAGTTCCACTAATTTAGAAAACTATTAAGAATATATTTCACATACAAGAAAATAACAAAAATACTACTTCAAAGACACCTGAAAACTGCACACACAGGTTGGAATTGAGCAATTCAAAACAATTGCACAGATGGAAGTTGCTGTGCAAAGTCTGGGGGGTTTGTTTCCTTTTTTTTTTTTTTAAACAACACAAAATGCAAATCTATTGGCAAGTTAAGCATTTGGTTAGGCACAGAAACACACCAATAAAATGTGAAAACAAAAGAACTGCATCCAGGAAAAAATTCCACTTTCTGGCAGTAGGGGACAATACACAGCTGTTGCCAGGGAGTATTGTTCTCTTCATAAATTGCACGTTAGGCAATCTCAATCACAGAACTGCAGCCAAAGTAGCATGGAGTTTACATATCTCCACACCCAACAGCTGCTCTGAAAGTGGAGAAGCACAAGAAAACTTGCAAATTGAAAATCTGAAGTTACTTCAGCTGCAATATCTGCAGTGTGTGGCACAAAACTCCGCATCTACTAATGCCGGAGAACACGAGGAACAGATTTAAAAGCTTGGAGATGCAATGAACTACCAAAAACCAGATCAAAACATGAGGAAGGGAAATAGAATTAAAAAAGAAAATTTCAAAAATAATAAAAAAACAGGTACAAGAAAATTAAACAACCTGTCAGTAATGGAGAGATTAACCACAGTTTTAATAAAAACACAAGATAAATATTGAATAAATATATTAACAAGCTTCCCCATTTACCATTATGCTAACCCTTAATGGACAAAGAAATATATTATCGCAGATTACGGAGAAATTTTACTTGTCATCAGAAATGCGGCCTTAAGTAATGATTTCTTTATGTATGTTCTTGATTCACTCATAAAAATTGACAAGTATTATTTACAACAAAAGACAGTCACTTACAAACATCTTACCTGTCTACAACTTCTCCTTTCCTTTCTCTTGCAATCATATCCAGCAGAGTTTGCCGCAGGTGATCCCTAATACACCCATAGCGTACAACTTGATCTCGAAAAATAATCAAGCCCAAATTGTAGACGTTCTCCACATTGTTTTGTTGCACATACACACGGTCCTACAATGAAGGCATACACAACATTTAAGTTTTAAATTCAGTAAACTCATCCTCTTCAAAATTGCAAGAGAGAGGTCATATTTCTGCTGTACAGAAATAATCAAATTAATCTTCTCTCCTTTCTTCATAAAAAGAAATTATGAACACCCTCAAAATTCAAAATCAGTCTCATTTTGCAAAAATTAATTTACATAGAAAGTCTACTTTCTATGTAAGCACAGCATTTATGACTAAAGCATGCCCAAACAAATCTATAGTCTTGCCACTTTTTAGTTTGGGGGCAGCGGAATCTCCGAATATTGACAAAATTCACGGCACAATTTGAAAGAGGTTTGATTACATACTCAAATCCCTTACATCCATCCCTTTTTATTTTTCAAGAAAAACTAGTTGATTTTCCCCCACCTCCCATGCATCTTCCTACCACTCCTTTTAGGCAGACAGTTCTCCCTCAATATTCAGTGAAATTTCCTGAAATAGCATCATTAGATGAACAAAAGAGAAAGTAAAGACAAAATGAGAATAGTTGTGATCAGAACATTTATGGATTGGTAATGCAAAATTGTATAGAAGGATGTCTGTTGAACCCCCCNNNNCCCAAAAAAAAATTCACTTTCCTTCAACTTCAGCAAACTTCTTGAAACCTTGTTATGTTTCAAGAAAATCTCACACATACACACACCCCTCAAAAAAAAGAAAAGGAAGGGTAGAGAAGAAAGAGGAATTTTTATGTTTCAATATGGGTTTAAATTCTATCCCCCTATGTAATCTCAGCCTATAGGAAGGCTCAAGCTCCTCAGCTATCCACTAGCCCTATACTACCCACGTTTACAAATCAAGGCTGATCCTTAGAACAGTATTCCAAGTCCATATAGCCTAAACATCACCACAGTTGACTGGGACACTGCTGAGCAGACACCCCGAGTTTCTTTACTGCTACCCACAGAAACGCTCCAAAAGTTTTTCTCCCTTTTTCCATTCCTCTCTTCCAACTTACCAACTCTCTAAAAAAGAAAGACTATTAATAAAGTTACTAGCAGACAGAAAAGGAGTATATTTACTTAACAACCAGTAGTGCTGTATGGGGTTAGACCATTTAAAACAACATTAAGAATAGAAAAATAGTGCATTTTTACAAACTATTTCTGAGATGAGCAGTGATTGTTTGGGTTTTTTTTTTCCATTTCTGCCAGGCCATAATCCATTCCTCTAAAGTAATAGCTTGGGTAATTATGAAAAATACTGCTTTACTACCATTAAGCCGCAGGATGATAATAGAAAAAGTTGAGTTTTGTACCCACTCACAAATCTGATTGTGATAAGGTTTTCTGAAAGTTTACATAGCTGTAACAAAATAAAATAAAAAAAATCAAATTCTGTGAAGGATGAAAGTCAGCATTTGAATGAGTATAAGATTAGCTTTTCCACTCGTTCCATCAATTATCTAAAGTGCTTTACCACACTCAGAATTGAAGTGTAAAGTTACTCAAACACCTAGAAAACTAACCTATCAAAAAAAAAAACGCTTCACACTATGGAAAAAAGATTAGAAAATTATAAGTTTACATAAATTCCGCAATTAGAAAATATCAGAAGGAACAGCCACCACACCCTTTAGTATTTTAGCAGCTGAATTTACATGACAAAATTATTCATATACTAATTATATGCCAGATTGCCACTTGATGACCAGAGGAAAGTGAAACACCGGGTTCCACAATTCATGAATGATTTCCCATTCACTCCCTTCAGACAGGCAGCATTTTATTTAAATGAAAAAAAAACAAACAAAAAAAAACCAAACCAAAACAAAAGATGGGCACAGGTCAGATATGCCTACTCTGTGGCTCACGAAGCAAGCTCAGTTCTGCCTCAAAGCAAAAAGTTTACTAACTGGTCTCATGAAGTCAGTTTAGCAACACACGGTGGTCTAGACCTTTGGAGTATGTTATTCTATTTTTTTTTTTTGTTCTTTAGAAACAGGGTTATTTATTTCACTCCCTTATTTACACACTTGCATCAAGAACAGAAGTAAATATCATTCTAAAGTAAGACAAACTTAAAATGCACTTTCAAAGAGATGGAAGAGAAAATTAAAAAGTAGTGTCTAATATACTATATAACCTGAGGAGAAAAGAACATGTATATTATTTCCAAAGAATATTCAGGCCTCTGAAGCACAGGCAGCAATGTATCAAAATGGATTAAAGCCACGGTCCTGACTCATCTGCGTAGCTTCTGTTGTGGCAGTGCTAAACACTGCCATTATGAAATTAAATAGTAACTGCACCAGAAACTCTTCTCATTGTAACAGCAACACCTCTTTATTAAGCCAGACCACTTCACTATACCCAAATTAGAGTAGCAGCATTGGTGTTTCTGATACTGGTAACAGATCCCTTTTACTTTTTACTGGAAGGTCTCCCAATCTAAAAAAAAAAAAAAAAAAAAAAATAATCTTGAGAGACGGGAAACCTCATTTGGGAACAGGTCTGACTGACAAGGCTACACACTACTGAACAGCAATCGCTTCCCACGGGGAGAAGCAGCAGGTGCTTAGAGGTACGAGTAACTCTCAGGAGACAAGGGTGGAGTTTCAGACAGCAATTATTCATAAACTACAACGCTGCTTACACTGCAGAATAATTCTGATCTCAACTAAAGCAAGTTACCTACTGTAAAATACGAACAGCCACATTGTGCCCCTGTCTGCGTGGATGCACTACCTGGACCATGTAGCCAAACGCTGTTGTGTATATATATAGCAAGTGTCTTTGATCCTAGTTTTGAAAATAAAAACAACACTTCTCCCTACTACCTTGTGCGTAAGCCATGAGCAATGACAGTCATATGCCCTGAGGCCAAAACTCAGACAGCCAATCTGTCAGTGCTGGCCCAAATCAAGACACCACCTTTGTGCACCGCACCGATGAGAAGGGAAGGAAGGCTCTGCCCTCTGCAAAACACACATCTATGTTCACAAGTGTTTAACTGGCACTACCCATATGCCTATAACACAGCCAAGGGGTGACTGCTGTGGACAGAGAAGACCGAACAACTGCACCTCCACTGCTACTGTTACATACCGTAGCTAAATAAAAACTGTCGTAGGTACACTTACCTACGTTGCAGCCATAAGCGAGACTGAATTTCAGATATGCCCAAGTGCTGTACATTACTTCACTACTTCAACATGTCTTAGTACATGACTTGACTTAGTGGAGACGCTACTTAGGACATGACTTCACCACTTCGGTACCTCACTGCTTGCTGCAGACAGTGCCATGAGTTTACAGAGAGTATTACATCTATTCTGGCACTGATTGCGGTAGCCCAAACATGTAAAACAGAAGGAGAGTGAGTACACATATACTACAAAATACAGTGGAACTATGTAAGCTTGAAATTTAATTGTGGAAACTGGAATATCTCAAGAAAGTTAGATCTGCCTTTATTGTGCAATTCCAGGTTGCAAAACCTCACGCTAGAACTACATTATACAACAGACCTGAAACCAAGCAGACTTTTACCAGACAGGCACAAGAGGCAAGGTAATACACTTTTTAAAAAATGCAACTATAAAGCAAGCTTTACAAGTGTCTTGTACAAGAGGTTCTTCACATAAAATGAAATCCTGCCATAAACCTCAAACAGCAGGTATTCTAGTCATTAAGTATCATAATGCACAAACCTCATTGTACAAAATATATACGTTTCTAAGAAAGATTAATTTTAATTAATTTTTATTTTACAAGTGGCAAAATTAAACGGAGGAAAGAGATTAAGGTGGGTTGGAGAGGTGCTTGTTTTGATCTATGGGAGCTAATGGGTGAAAACAAGCTGGAAAACAAACATGGCATTAAAACAGATATAGTTTAGTTTAAGATGTACAGTCGCTAGGCTGAAGCAAGAATTTAAGAGAGTAAGATCAGAATTCAAGAGGATGTTAAATGTTTTACTTTCACTGACGTCAGACTGTGGCTTGTTGGGTACCAATAGGTACATTTCATGAAACTGATGGGTAAGTAATTGGGACAGCCTACAAAATAAGAGAAGGATTGAGTTATCCTTTATTTATAAACATGTAATTTCATATACTTCTTCCGGTAGAACACAAGCATATCAATTAACAATGCCCGGTGACTGAGTTTATACAGTGTTTGTTCTTTTTAAGACAAAATATTTTTAATGTAAATTATATTAGCTGTTCTTGAACAAAAAGGTAGAAACAACTTCTGACGTAAGTATATCACTATAAAACTACATTGAGACTCAACGTCATAAAAGAAGAATAAATCATTCCTTATTTTATAAAGTTCTTGAAAATTGTTTCTTTGAAGAGCAGTCTGGTCTCATCTTTGACAGATGCTCCTCTGCTTCATACTTTTGTGGTACTAGCAGCTTTTTCAAGCTTTTTGAATGAACACATACTCAAGACCAGAAGCTTCCTGCCCTTAGTCTGTTTCCAATGAACAGAATTATGCTTGACTCAACAGGACATCCCAGTGACAAAAGTGAAAGTGCAAATCTTTTGAGACTAGTCCTGTTTTAAACCACTGCTTATACCTTAATATGTAAGCAAAGCATGTATTTTCTAATGACAATGTCTTGTGCCCCTCCAAGTCAAAGAAGAGGAGGGAGTCTGCCCATTGTATCAGCTCCCTGCATTAGATAGTTCTAATAAAGATTAAATTTATAATCATAAAAACCATGTTACATTATACACGTTTAACAGAAATCAGTGCTCCTAAGGTTTGACAAGTTTATATAAGCATTTTGAAGAAAAATCTATTATATCTTTATTACTATGTTATAAATATATTTTACTGTAGATGTGTCTTTTCTGTTTCTTGGGGTTTCATTTTGATGCAAGGAAAAAAGCATATGGGAGGCAAATGATCAGTCAAGTGGAGGCCTCAACTGAATACCCACTTGAAATAACAAACCAAACAAACAGCACATGAAAGACTACATATTCCAGAGGTATTTAAGTTATTTGTTTATTATTCTGTTCTGAATCTAAAATATAACCCAATTAAGTCCAACTCGTTGCAGGTCTCCATCTTCTGGAGTTTTGGTGGAAAAGAAAAGGGTGGCTGTCTGTTCTAACAGCACTCTCGAACCTCAAAGAGAAGCAAGGCATTGCTCTCCTGAGCACAAGAAATACGTAGGAAACAGCTCTCATCTCCCCCCCAAAATGCCAACTGAAGCATGTAAACCTTCCTCAAAGAGGGGACCTCTTGGTCCTCGGTATTCTGGCCAATACACTAAAACAGGAATAGCTGATAAGCCAGCTTTCTCCGATACTGTTTGAGGGATCAAAAATTTATTGAATTTAAGAGCAGCATATAACATTGCATTATCCACTCTGACCACCTATGTACCTTGGAGCATCCAGCACCTCCTGTACTGAAATAACACACAGTACTTGGCTAAGAGACACCCCTAGAAAGCTCCGGATTCCATCTTCTAATGTTTCTGAAAATTCACCACTAGCTTTGGTAGATTATTCTGATTGTTAACTAGTCTTGAATTTGTCCAGATGCAGCTAGCAGCAATTGATTTGTATGTCCTTCACAAACATTAAAGATTCCAAGATTTCTCACAGCGAAGATAGTGCATCTTCAAGGTAAGTTCTCAATCTTCCTTTTGGCAAGATAAGACGCACACATCATTAAGTGTCACTGAAGGCATTTTATCCAGTCCTCTATCTTTAGGTATGTGGTCTTTTCCCAGCTCAAAAAAAAACCCCGAACAACAACAACAACAACAACAACAAAAAAAACAAACCCAAAAAACCACCACCACACATACCACCCAACAAACCAAAAAAACCAAACCGGCTCAAAACCCACAACATGAAAGCCAGTAAATCCATTTAAACAAATAAAAAATTAAGCTATGTAGCTACAATAATTACTCAAAATTCTTTAACTTTTAATAGCTTATTAACCAAGTAGGATTTCTTCACAGCTAATACAAACAGGTTCAATTTCATGGCATGAGATATTTAGCAACTACAACATAAGATCTTAACTCCAGTTGTTCAGCAGATCAAGAACCATCTCAGCTTATGATCTTTTTTGTCAAAAAAAAAAAAAAAGCAGTATCACTGTCTGTCCTTCACTATCTAATACTTCCTGAAGTACTATCTTCAGGATGATATTTTGGAAAAAAAAAAGATTCTACATAAAGAAACCAGTGTCTCAACACACGTTTCTTTTCCTTCTGAAGTTAAAGCCTTTGGCCAGAAGCTATGCAAAAATACACTCTCCTGCATCCTCAGAGCACCTCCAACATTCCGGGAATTTAAACATATACCAACTACCTACAGCATAACACAATCTAGACACAAAAATGTAAGGCTCACTCTCTTCAAAAAAGGCCTTTTCCGTTAGCTATCAGGTCAAGAATGCTTTTGTTTTTTCTTTTAAAATTACAACCATGCAACCAAAGATCACATTCTCATCTACGTGCACCACTTAATTTGTACCCAAGCTCTGTATGAACAGCAAAGGATTCAATTAGAATTTAACATTCAAAGACACAGAGTGTACCTTAGCAAAAGTTACCTTCCAACCCTTAAGCTTAAAGAATGATGACTACATTGGAAGTTTGAGGAGGCTTTACAGTATCGTGCTTTCCACAGTAAGAAGCCATCACAACATGAACTAAAACATGCATGTAACCTCTATAATCTGCCAGAATGGGTCTGACTAGCTTATTTTTTAACTGCAAAATTCAGCCATTTTTCAGACGCATTTTTCAAGTGACAATGAGATAACCTGAAAGAAGAATCTAATTATAATGTCACATACCAGTAATAGTCTTGCATACACACAGTGAATTCAAAACACAGGACAGTACTCTGAGGAAGATGACTGGTAAGGACACCTTGCTTTTCACCCCTCCAGCTCATTTGTTTACATTTCTCAAAAGACAATTTACTATATCAAGTTAAATGTGTGAAAAAGAATACCCACCATATACATTAGAATGTCTCTAATCATCACCATAGCCGTCTGATGATCATTCCATGCTTGGTTTAGTGTTTGTAGAAAGTTGTTATTCAAGGAGTTTAACACATCTTCTCGCACCTGAAACAAAACAATAATATATTGTCATAAGCCCAAGTCAGTTTCTCCTGCATCACTGAACTCTTAACAAGCTTTGCTTAAAAAAAAAAAAAATCATCTTGGTCCTCTACAAACATGACTATTACAAACAAGTTCTTGTTTTTCCTTAGTGCTGACCATCCCTACCTTGCATTTCACTTCTGTGGAAAAATAAGACTTCACACAAGTAAGAAAAATCAGGCTAAAAGCAAGAGCAAGAAAAAAACATAAGTTTCAAAGGAATACCTGAAATCTCAAATGTTAAAAATATTTTTTTTACAACTCCTCAAAGGTTTATTTTCCTATGTTATAGTGTTTCAATTAATGTTAACTTTACTATCACAACTAATTTCAGAATATTGGGTAGTACCAGTAAATGTTATGAACAGGAAAAAGTACTGGTGGAAAACTGGCCATGACATTTAGAAAGACATGCCAAAATAGCATAAAGTTACAGCAAACAACAGTTCTGAAAGGAAACAATCACTTGGTAAAGACCAGATTCTTATACTAATAGTCCAGAATCGCCAACAACAAGACTTCGGAGAACAAAAGAAAGTCATCATTGTTTTTAGAAGTGTATTTGCTAGTTGATTCATTTGTCCCACTAACTTCAGGCTTTATTTCTTATTGACACTATTACTCCCTACTAATAAAAAAGAACATCCAGTTTTGTGTTTTGATTTTCATGCAGTAGGCATATACTACGGCACTCAAGCTTTAAACTCATGTAAAAGACAAACCTGAGGGAATGTAAAAGAACTATTCTGGAGTTAACAAAACATGTGAATTGACTTTTGATTTAACATGCAGAATACATTCTGCCCTCTGTTGTAACCGAACAGAATGTATTTTTACATTTATAGATTTGCATTCATACTTGTGTAATAATATAAATTTCAGTGTAGAGAATTCAAACAGGAAAACAAAACACACTTGACAAGCAGCCACAAGCTGCACCAACACTGGATGCAACCACCTGACACACTTCATTCTGTCATTTAAGTTTTATGAAGTTATTAAGCAAAACCAGCATAACAAAAAATTCAGTCTGCCACACTACTATATATACACTTCATAAACTTAGATGAGCAAACCAGAAACATAGCATGGCACAGCATACAGACACAACGGTCTCTTCTTGAAAACCTGTGGAAACTTGGAATATTCACCTTGTTATTGAATCTAGGTAAAATAGGTATGATTGAATGTTGTTCAAAGTTTTCTGAAATCTTCAAACACCTACTCCCCAGACCTGAGTAAGGCCTCTCCTCCTTGCTTTTGGAAAACACAATATGCAGTTGTCAGTCGCAACCACCACCGCTTAGCTGCCTCATTCTTTCTGAGAGTGATCATCATTTACCCTTTGGTCTCCCAAATGTGTTCCCTGTTTTCATCCAATCTACGTAGTTTTTAGCTAAAATGTAACTATGCATTAAAACCTTCACCAGCCATGCTCAATAAAGAATACACAGAATCTCCCAGAACAAGAGAAACAAACATTACGTCGTAGTTGCTTCCACTTCTTTAGTCAATATGGAAAAACATTGGAAACATTATTTGGTATATCACCCACACTAGTAAAATTTACCAAAGCAAAACCAGAAGCAAGATTAGTTCACAGGCACAGATAACCAAGGTAGGGATTGATCAATTTTACCCAAGTGTACGAGGCCATTGTAGAATTCTTCAAGGATCAAAGATTTTTTTAATTTTTTATTTTTTTTAAACGCTACAGAGGCAGCGTGCCTTTATAATTATACACATCCATCACAATAATCCTACTAGACCAGCCAGTGCAAAATTACATACCAACTGGTGGCAAAAGGGGGCGCTTGCCATCAGGTAGCAATGAAAACTTGCTTCCAAGCAGACATGGGAACGCTCAGGTCTGTGCCACCTCTGCTCCATACAGTATGCCATGTAGCTTTCTAGAAATGTGTTTTAAATCCAGGAATGGGTGCTATACAACAAAATTACTCAAAGAGCCTCTCTGTGAAGCTTCTCAATGACATTCTCCTAGGTTTATTTTACGCTGCAGACAGGTTTGGGAAGCCGTTCTTATAGCTGCTACAAAAGTCAACCAGATTATTCCTCACAACAGCTGCCTAGTTAATAAGCACTGAACATATTCCTTGTATGGGCCACGAATACAACAATATTACCGGAAAACTACTATAATGCACAAAACATTTTAGCCGTGCAAAGGTGCAGAGTCAAACCATTTTGGTGGAATAAGTGACTTGTAGTAAGGAAACCTGGATATCCACACTCTTCTACAGAGAAGGAAGCTCTTGTGAGACACAGCTGCTGCTCTTCCAAAGCCTTAAGAAAATTTCAGTCTCAAAGATTTTTATCAGCAGAATGTTACTTCAATTAGCTGAGCTTGTAGTGATTTCAATGACAATCCTTGCAGTTATGCAGTAAATTGGCAGGCACACCCAGCTTAAATAGAACTGTCCATATAAAGTCTCAAAAATAAATCAGCAGCTTCATAATCTACATAAGGTCTTCTTATATTTGCAAGGATGAAATCTTATCTGTAACTTCAGGCTCAACTGTATTTTATACTGGATAGAGCTCTTAAGGAAATATAGCACCCTCCCCCGTCAATCTCTTAAGAATAGTTTGTTGGCATAAGCTTTTAATACCTTTAAATAACTTTCTATTAAGAGTACACAAAGCAGACTTATGGCCTAGTGTTTTCTCTCTTACAGTGCCTGGCCTGACGCAGCAGTACGAATAGTTCCATTATGTGATTTCCACTACTGTAAGGACAGCCAGAACCTTCTGTGGGGAGCAGCTGTATAGAATGGCACTTTCTGAACTAAGGCCTCAAGGTCTCAGAACTGTTATTACAGAGTTTCTTCATCTTCTGCAAAAGTCCAAGTAGTCTAAAAGACAGTATTCTAAAAATCTGAGTTCCAACTAAGTTAACAGATTAACTATGATTTTACCAGAAATGTCTGTTCACCCCTGCAGCTGCCATCCTTGTGCTGAAAGAAAAAACCTCTGAAGAATACTGATGATTCTGAATTGCGTTTACTTTCTGGCAATTCCCTCACATCCTTTGCGCTCCACATAATCGCAGATTTGCACAAGATCATCTTAAAACATCATTAAGGAAAGATAAAGGCAGATAACATACACTGTCAGCCAGCCTTACAGTACACCGTAATGGTCACTAATTAATATGGCTCCTACATGACTCCTCACGTTGCTCCTCCCTACTTCATAGATGTTATGGAAATAATTTCAAACTCCCTGTAGGAGATTCCTATCTTCTCTCTCCCTTTCTGTCTATGACACCACGATAGCAAGTTTTAAAGCTTGCCAAGGACATACCTTTATAAGCCCCAGAGTAGACATGCTTCCTTCACCCCATACCTTCTGCACCAGCACCTCATGCAATTCCTTCTGCACTCAACAACACTGCCACAATGACTGGCTCTGCACCCCCCTTACCGAAGGCTTTCTTGCATGCCTGCCTTTATTATTATTCTGAAATAGCATGCACTGTCACTACCCATCTCCACCATTTGTATCAGCAAAGACCACCATGTCGTAAGGCATTCTGGCATGCCAGCAACAGACAGTGACAGAAATGTTTGTTAAGATCAAGATATCTTATAGGAGATGAGAATACCCCAAGCATATCTTCCTTTTCAGTAATGCTCCAGTATCTCCCCAAAGCAGGACATTTCAGCCCATTTAAGTTTAGGCCAGTCCTTTACATCTCTGGATCTCTGACATACACTGCACAGAAAAAACAACAAAACTGCACTGGGCTTAGCCAAGAAATCAATCAATTCCTTTGTCACACACACAATTTCCAGAATGTATCATTGCATGTCACAGGCTTAGATTTCACTGGACTACTTTAAAGTTCACTGGAGAACTTTAAAAATCCTATCCTGCAAACTTTTTAATGTCAAGATTTTTTTATTCTTACACAAGTGATGTTTATCATCAAATGGTTTAGAGAGCTCTAAACTAAGCTTTGTGTATTTGCTTTTTAAAAACACTTTTACAACATTTGTGTTAAGAAGTAACTGGCTAGGCTCGAGAAGTGTGGAGGAAGAGCATCTACATCAAGCTACAACATTGCTGGAGGACAAGAAACCGAGAAATCAATGAAGTACCAGATGCACAAGAATTAAATGCTTGAATTAAAATGAAAGGTTTCAGTACTTTTTATTCAATGGTATTTATAAATCCAATTCTACATGTTCAATACTACACTTTAATACAATATACAATTCAATACTACACTTTAATAATGACATCAATACACAGGCAAAGACAAGTTTTAGCATGTCCTTACCCCGTAGTAAAAACAAGGTAGTTCAAGACAGCTGACTCCTGCCAATGGTGTAGAGTAAGCTACCTGGCTTACTACTGCCTTCATCAAGCAGCCAGCACCTGGCGACTGTAACTGCAAGCCATTCAGGTCTGCAACTCAAAACTAAGCATATTGCATAGCAACTTGATTGGATGCTTGTATCTTGTATCGATCATGTTTGCACCTAGAATTTTATTTACAATTAAACAGGCTGTAAAGACAGTACACGGTATTGTTTTCTTGTTGAGAAGTTAAATAATTTTCTTCTTTAAAGTGGTTTCTTTCTACTAAAATGCTGAGTAAGCACAACTTTCATCTAGTAATTAAATAAGCATAAATATAGCTCCTAACCGAGCCACACCAAAAATAAAAAAAACTTTCACTTTCCAAGTTTGAAAGCTATTTGTAAAACATCTGAACAAAACCATTGCCTCTACCTAGTCTTCTCATCTATTCTGAATTAACCAGCATGACTGGAATAGTCCAGGAAGGTAACTTTTTTGTAGAAAGATAACCAGCAGATGTGACAGTAAACGGCAATTCTGTTTCAAGGATTCTAGTAATGCGAAATTTGGGGTTGGCTCCTCAGGAGCACTCCCTGAACTGAGTGTAGTCCTTTCCTAAAAATCTATTCATTTCTGCATACTTTCATTTTGATAAAAGTTAACAGATTACATGTGTAACATTTCAGTTGGCAAAACCCCCTCTTCTAAACTCTAGCATCCACCATTGATTCTCTGAATAGAAGTTTAAAGACTTGTGATGAGAGCATTTATTGTTAATTAGCTACTTAACATTTAACAGAGAACTGCTTTTAGAAAGAGACTCTGAAAATACAAGATTCCTCTAAAATTTGTTACATAAAGTGTGAGGTTAAACAAAAACTTCTTTTTATCTATCTTACAACAAGTATGAATGGCACAATCCCAAGATTCCATCATAGAACTGACCCTATTCTTAATAAACAATGCACTATTTTTTCCATACTTCCATCTGTTAACTGCCTCAGCATAACATCCTTAAGCAAACCACCAAAAAGGACAAGTAGTTTTGAGCCTACAGAAGTTTTCTTTATTGTTCAGAACTTTTTGACAGAAGTCCCATTTTCTTTTTTTTTCTTTTATTTTTCATTAATCTTTTTTCTGGGATTTGATTTATAGGGGGGCATCATCAGACATCTGCATAATTTAGCCTTTTAACTTTACAGCGTTTAAGTACTAAAACCCAATAGCCTTTTTATTTAAAAAAAACTTTTCGTCATCTTTTTTATTTTACCCATACACATAAGATATATTTTGATTAATCATGTTAAAGATCAGAATACCAGATCATTGGAGAAGATTTTTTTTAAAGCATCAGATATAATAGCATTAAGTGTCAGAAAGGCATTTCTCTACACTGCTATCTGTGCAACCCTCTCACCCAGTGCAGTGACAGTACAAACTCACAGGATCTTCTGCTCTTTTGACAGTTTGCCACAATCAGCACTTCAGATTAACTTTGCATACAGGTAATTTTTAATATGCAGAATAGCTAGGAACAAAGATAAGAAGCTTTCCTAAAATTAAACCAGGATAAACTAAAGCCTAGGAAGAATAAAAGTTTAGTGTCATGATTGTTATTAAGTATAGACTGTAAACATAGGCATATACAAGAACAAGGCACACAAAGTCTCAGCCATTTGCCACATTTTATATGAATAGTACAGATTATGAATGCACAGATTATGAAAACAGAAGTGTTTGAGAGTCACAGATGTGCTACAATTATAGAATAGAGCCATAAATTATTTAGCCACTTCATACAGGATGTTTCCTCTTGTGCAAACAGTAAAAAAGTCCCATATTCAAAGCAGTTTTAAACTATACTTGTCTGGACCATACCTTTGAAAACTAAGGCTTATGAAATGAAATAACACACTTCTCTGCCACAGAAGTAACTCCAGTTAGAACGCCCCAAAAGCTCCCTAAGCATTATGCATTATTTAGACACAAACCTCCCATCCACTCTCTGTAATTCAGCCAGAAGTAATCACTCAAGACACATGATGGTGTATGACTTTCCTTTTCAAATGTTGTAATAACAGGACAAAAATCTGATACTCCATCTGGACCTACAGCCAGTATACAGGATCAAAGTGGACACGTGTCTCTTTTCAAAGATAGGCAGCTATGGATATTACCGCAAGGAGTAAGGCAGGCATCTTCCCTAAACTTAGGATGCTATTACCGCTAAATATTATCTGGACTTATAAAAAGTGAGTTTGAACTTCTTTTTTCAATGACATACTTATTAATCAACCCTAAACTTTCCTCACAAAGACTGAAGAGGTGGTTCCATGGTTTAACACAAGATGTGAAGAGCCCTTTTCTCAGATGACACATATTCAGAAACAAGAAATTTCTGCCTGTCATTTCGTCTGAATTACATGGTTTTGAAAGGGCTGAAATGATAGAATGCAGACTACTCAGGACTTTTGTTGTTGCTGAGCTGATTTTTTTTGCATTGCCTACCATCTCTTTAAATAGTGTAATCCTAGCACAACTCTCTCATTAACTCGTGAATTAGTTCATTAGCCCATAACAAACAGGTTCTTACACTGGTATTTATTTTGTTCCACAGATGAAAAAACTGACAGGAAAACAACCCAAAATTTGTTCTGAGAAAGTCACAAAATGTCACCAAAAGGCCGCAAACCTTTTTTAAAAAAATTCCCAGCTCTCAACAGTTATCCTTCAGCTAAAGTTGCTTCCTGTTATACACTGTCATATACTTCCTATGGTCCACCCTCCATTAGCAACTTACAACAAACAGTATCTGGAATATGAAGTCATTTAAGCTTGATGTTAGTTCTAAGCTACCATTTTTGAGGGTGGCAATACAATTTCAACATGAGGCAACATAGTAAGAGTTATGTTTTTTTGTCATTTAAATAACTTCAGAATTCTTTCATATAAGACACTTTCACTTTTAATTCATAAAATGACATACCTTGTTTATTAGATGCTCAGTGACCACTTCTCTTAGTCCAGTGTAGAGTTTTTCGCCATGTTTATGCAACACCATTGTATATGCATTCCTATACAGCTCCTCAAAACTGAGACCACTATTGTTCTTACGCTGTATCTCTTGGATTGCGTTTTTTAGAAGATCCCAAATGCTGTTCACGTATTTCTCATCCATAGTCATCTGTAAAGGTAAAACAATACATTATTGTTTGGAATCAAGGAAGATCACTACAAAAAGTTATATTTAGAAGTTGTAACTCCAGGAGCAGTAATGGCTTCTGCCACATTTTGTCGATTCCCTTATCACAAGGTTTCTCAAAGTTTATCAAAAATACCTCCACCATTTACGAAACTACTAGGGATTTAAAGAAATAAGTTATGAAAATTATAATTTGTAGAAGTTTAATGATTTTTCCTTTCAGAGCTGGAAATCCACAGAAACCAACTCCAGAGCCTGTGCAGGTGGGAAGGCAGGTAATCGTGGGCATGAGTCTCTTCCCTGCTCCATTGCTATGAGGACAGGCTGAGAGAGTTGGGGTTGTTCAGCATGGAGAAGAAAAGGCACTGGGGAGACCTTATAGTGGCCTTTCAATACTTAAAGGCGGCCTACAAGAAAGATGGGGACAAACTTTTTAGGAGGACCTGTTGCGATAGGACAAGGGGTAATGGTTTTCAACTAAAAGAGGGTAGATTTAGACTAGGTATAAGGAAGGAATGTTTTACAACAAGGATGGTAAAATCCCCCTGGAACAGGTTGCCCAGAGGGGTGGTAGGTGCCCCATCCCTGGCAACATTCAAGATCAGGTGGGACGGGGCTCTGAGCAACCTGATTTGAGTCGAAGATGTCCCTGCTCACTGCAGGGGGGTTGGACTAGATGACCTTCAAAGGTCCCTTCCAACCCAAACTATTCTATTCCTCCACAGTGTTAACAATGATAGTCAACTTCTCTCGCATACTAACATGCTACTTGGCACCTCATAAATCGTACTGCAACACTGATCTGCTTAACCAGACCCCAACTGAACTTGTACAATAAAAGATAATAATGTCTGACACAGTCAGCAAACTAACTTAGTCACCTGCTTGAGCTAACAAGGTATTCTCTGTTTACAGCAATGTACTAATGGCCAAAGAATTACATGCCTACAATTTAAATACTTACAGGTGGTTTTGAAAAAGCTGACAAATGTCTAAAATTAACATCGGTATTGAACATATTTCCATTGCACAAATATGGTTAAATAACTTGCTAAGGATATGCAGCAAGCACTAAGCAGAATATGCACCCGCTTGATCTGTTATTCAGACACTATCGACTTCAGTAAATATACCAAATAAAGACTACAGCAATAAAGAAAAGTCCAGATTGAGAGAAACTCTTATAAGAAATAGTCTCAGTATAACAGCAAACCAACTTCTGTCCTCTACTATCTTAGTGTGAATCAGTTTAAATTTATGCTTTACCAATGCAAAGGTGCTTCAAAATATGATGCTTTGTAGATAAAGCAGTATCTGGGATGACAAATAAATGTAGCAACAAAATATTAGATGTAAGTATTGCCTAAAGTTTGCAATTTAGCCAAGTTTTATCACTCAATTGAAAAAAACACTACTTTTTAATTGAACCAAATTTAAAATGCAATGTTCAAAGTTAAGTTTGGTTTAGTTTATACAAAAAGGAACTGATCTACGATTTTACATCTAAAGTAAAAGGCTGAAGAGAACAAAAAAGCCACTATTCCCAGAATTACAGTGGAGAAAGAAAATATCCCCAAGTCTATGAATACTGTCAAAGCAGCCTTTAAAATAAGAGCTGAAAGTCGTACATGAGTAAAGAATAACGGTATGACATTACAGAGGAAAACTGTGACCAGCCCTGGTCTACCTCTCTTCTCCCTCCCCTTCCACCCAAAAAAACACTAAGTGCAGAGAAGAAAGGCATGGAAGACTAGATTTGCCCTTATTTGTAATCAAGCACAATTTAACAAATTAGCAGAGCTTTCTTCATTACAAGTAATTTTTACATGCAATTTCAAAATATCAAGTCTTCTAGGTATTATAAATAGAAGTACAGCTCAGAATAAGGATAAGCTATTCACTGCCTTGGGAGGGAATGGGCTGCTCAACAAAACCAAAACAATACACATACTCCTCCACCCTCCTCATTTTTGGGAGTTTTGGTTAAATACTAAGATTTTCATTATAAAACTAATCCTAGTTCTAGTTTTTCCACTGTCCTGATACCAGATCCACTAGTCTACTAATCTGTACGTACCCAAAATTTAAGAGATATGTCATTGTGTATCTAAAACCAAGAAACCACAAACACGTTCAAAAATTCCTAGCTCACTGTCTCCCAAAATCTCAAAGTAACAGAGAAATGGTGGAATGTTGTCCTCCCCCCTGCTTTTTGCTTACTCTGCTATGTATAATATTGAAAGGTCAGGGTTTTTTTTTTTTCATTTGCATTTGCTACATTGGTGCCTCTTCAGGGAAATTATTTTCTAAAGCTTTCCTGAACAAGCAATTTTACAAGTACTAATAATGAAGGCAACCGTTTAGGATTGCAGACAACACTCCAAGTAAAAGCTTTTCAGTTTTCCTAACAAAAAAAAAAAAAAGTTTTGTTTTCAAACAAAGCATAGACTCAAACCAACACTTCCCAGTGACATTTTCTCCACTTGCTAATCAAAAATCTCCCAGTCAACATGACAAACTTTTTATCAACTGCAATTTAATTGCTTACTGTATTTAAAAAGAAAGAATATGATCTGTGTAAAACAGGCCCCAGACACTAGTTTGAATATTACAGCACTGCTGTTTCTGGCTTGGTCAGATGATACACATTTCTGTATGTTACAGATGAACAGATCCAAATTATATATGTGCTGCTTAAGAAAAAGCTAAAAGTGAACTGTTTAATTCTTCTCCTTGTAATCCAAATGCTGTAAAAGATGAAGGAATGATCGTAACATTATTTGCTCCAAATTCACTGAATACAAACACGAACACACAGCTTTCTGCCACTTGAGGCACCACAACTGACTCTGGAAGCACAAGAAAGATCCATAAAAGATAATTTTAAGAAGTACACATCTCCATGGGATAAATACACAGAAATATCTGAAATAGTATTATAAACTTATCTTACTACCTTTTAAGATTACGCATGAAGGACTCTGCTTCTCAGTGCAGCTTCCTATTCTGCTACTGACTTACTTTAGATTACGAACTGTGAGGTTTTGCATGAACAGGTTTGCTAAAGTGCTAGGATATCAAGTTAGAAGAGCACTGTCTTCCAAAAATGATCTAGCGTAGCTAGCTTGCTTGCAGCACTGTTTTCTAACAAAACAAAGACTCCTAATACTTTAAACAACTCCACTGTATCAGATAGTAAGTCACTGCAGTATAGCTTTAGCAAAAATTTATTATTTCCTCTCCACTGCTGAAAAGTTGTTCAGCTTTTGAGCAGAAGAGGTCTTCCTGTATCATTATCCTCACAGTTATGTAAGAATTTCAATGACTACATCTACCCTTGGATTATTTAACTCACAGGTTCATCTCTCTTCATCCCCTTTCTGTAAATCAGGCTTGTACACAGATTATTTTTTTAAAATCAAACAACTAAGCAATAAATAAGTTTGTGATGCTACTAGAACATTCTGGCATCTTTCAGAATTCTGGACAAAAGCATCTCTAAAAACACTATTTGAGAACTGTCATCGTATTCCCCCCAGTCCAACCCCAGAGTGAAGACGCATGCAGCTCTCTAGATCCCTATCAACAACAAAACCTGTAAGTGATCCAGTTGCACAAATATGAATACAGGATCAGAGCCCAAATGTTCTTCCATGCTCATTTCCAGATTTCTTCTGATGGTTATATTTTCGAAGTGAACTCCACAGTTCTAATACAGTTGCCTTGTTTGTGCCTTATAGTCTTGCAGATTTAAACAGAAGCTAGAGATTACTGCTTCTGTTGGTGCTTTGAACAAAACCCATCCAGGTTCAGAAGAGCTTTCAGAAGCAAAATCCCAGTAATTTCAGAAGTGTTTACACCCAGATTCACCAAGATAGTAAGAAGGCAGTGTCCAAGGAGAGGAAATGCATTAATGTACTCCAGTTTATCTGAACATTACCTTTCTTGGGGAATGGGAGAGAGATCAAGTCTGTTATTGGCAGGAGAGATAGCTGTTTATAAGAAGCCGCTAGTTGGAAAACTTCCACAAACCACTGCCCAAATGCTAAGGATCCAAAGATGCAGCTCGAACACAAACATCTGAACTCAAAGCGTAGCAGAAGTACATCTTGAGGAAATTAGATTAAAATATCAGTACACAAAAGTACAATAATTTCACAAAAAAAAAAGGAAAAAAAAGAAGAAAAGCCTTATTGAACAAGAGGTGGCTAAGAAAGGAGTGAGGAAGAGGTAATTTATATGCTACAGAATCTCGGTAGGCGTATCCACAGAAGTTTAACAATGAGCAGAAACAGGAGGCACACAAACTAGTACTCACAAGACTAGTGGCTAGACACAGCTGCTCATCCTTCTTGCAGGATAAGTTTCTAGACAAGTTCTATAAAGTTCTCACAAAGATCTCAGATGAAACAGGCCACTGTTATTTCTCAGTTTTAACAGACTGTAAACACACTTGCAGAACATTTACACGTTAAAAACTTTGCAAACATTACTACTAATTTTTCTACAGACTAGCTGCAGTGTTTATCATGATTCTACACACTACCAGGTGAAACAGATCAATCTGGCAACGATTACTGCAGAGCAATGTTTCTCAAAATTCTCAAAAAATACAACTATCACCTGCCTCATTCCTTTCCATGACATCCTCTAATTACATCTAATACCTCAGTGCACTGGAGTGAGAACCAACTGAAATTACTGAATGCAAGTGTTTACGCTCTCTACCTTGACGGAAGTGAGTGGATGCTGACAATTAAAGTTAGTTAGCAGCTCTGGGAGTAAACATCTGCCTAGTAATTGCAGCCTGTTCTCACGCCCCCATTTCCTATCCCTCAGCAGATAAAATGAGCAGGGGCTGATGGCTGTCATCTAAAACTGCCACCACAGAGGTCCAAGAGGCAAGGGAGGCTATCAAAACTAACAGTCTTCACTTCCATTTAAAGACAGGGCATTCATCAAGATGATATTAAATAGTCTGTTACACCATAACTCAGCATCCTTAGCCTGGGTCCTTCATCCTGGATGAAGCTTGGCTGAGGTTATCCAGAAAAGGGCAAGAGCAGCACATTTCCTGCCTCAGAACCTAATCGCCACTTGAATTTTTATAAACCCTTCCAATATTGTTAATTTAAAAGACAAGAATTTACAATGACAGAGATACATTGTCTAGTGTTTGCTCCAAGAATATCTCTGAAAAATGGCATATTAAGATATGGAACTACATAGTCTTCAGCTACAGAGCAGATAAAATGTACTCCCATTAATGACAGACGAATGGAGAGCTCAGTATTCGCACTTCTCTAGTTTTGAAGTTTTCATCACTGTGTAGCAATAAACATATCTGGAAGAGGATACAGTGGCTACACCTCATTGCCTAAGAAACATCAGCATGTGAAGAAGCGAACAACTCCGTAACACACACACTCACAAATAAAAACAATTAATCTCTGAACAACACAGAACACCAGACACCAAATTCCTCAATAATGTTATCTGAATAGGTTGACTGTCACACACCAAACAATGTGACTGGAAGCAAAGCGAAGGAGCATGAAGAAATTAAGGAGCACTCTGACCTACTGCTGTTCTCCTGCATCTGGGCTACTACTCCACTTTGGCCATCTGCTGAAAAAGTCACACGGAAGTCATAGAAATGTGCTACCAAAACTGGTCCTAATAATTAGGCTTTTGCTCCATAACCCATAACAAGAAGTAGAGATTACAATCCAGTATTATCCGTATCTCCCAGGAGTGTCAGGAAATGCCTACTACACTATCATACTCCCTCTGAAGGTGTGTGTGGTGGTGGGGAATATATGCCTTTAGTTTGCTTATGGCATCTGCCAATTATAATTTACAACATTAAATACTGACACCATTTTTAATATCTGTGTTTTGTTCTTCATGCATCCCTTGACATTCAAGCCTTACCCTTGTTTGGGTGGGCAATCTCTACACTAAACTTCTCCAGACTCCTCCTGCAAGGAATATTCATGGCCTGCACCATGCTCCATTCTAGGGTCAGAAGATGAGCTGAGCAATGCAACCAGTGCTGAGAGAAATCCCATAAAGGCCAAGAGAAAAATCAACTCTAGTCAGTAGTAGAAGTGCAAGAATCACAATATCCACCTCTCCTTCCCAGCTCTGTCAGGCTTTACTCAGCAGAAGCAAGCAGAATGTGCAATTAAGTCAAAAAAGGAATCCTCTCTGCCAATTGAAACACCCAAGAGGTGTAGGACTTTAGGCAAAACCCTTTCCTTCTCCACTTTGCTTAAATGGGTTCCGCAGCAATGAAAAGCTATTCTGCCAGCATGGAGCAGAAGAGGTAAGTAGATTAAAAAGTGATTGTTCCTTAAAAGATGGAGTCGTACCTCCTGCGTAGCGATTGACAGATTTGGTCTACCTCCAAGGCACTGTCTCAGAGCACTGCTGGTCTCATCACAAAATAGGTGCTGCTTTGGGCTGGGGGCTTGAAGAGGAAGGGGTTTGGTTAGCTGGTTTTGATAAGCTTTACAGTAACCTGTAATATCCTCCAAGAACTTCCTTTTTCTAGTAAACCTAAAGCCCAGGTAAAAAGATTTGCTCCTCCTCTCAAAAATTAACATTTGTCTGCATTATAGGTAGACCTGACAGGAGCTTCACCACACAATAGCAATTTAACACTCTATATGAAAAGTTTAAAACAAGTCTTTAATAGAAAATGTCATACTGCAGCAACAGTTTTGACATGTTTAGGAGACTGAACAAATTTAAAGATAGATCAGAGACTCATTTCTTTCACATTTTAGGAACCGATTCAGAAGAATGAGACTAATCCTGAACTGCCAACATACCTCAGTTATTCTAGATATTAACTTTTATTTAATACAATTTCTTCATTTTTCCCAAATGTCTCTCCTCAACTTCAGTCTTGCAAATATGTGGAACATAATATCCTGGAGGAAAGGCAAAAAATGAGAAAAACAACTCCTCCCAAACACCTGTTTCATCTGAACTGTGACTATGAACTATGTAAATTTGAGCAGCCAGCAGTTACTGAATAAACATAAGGCAAAAGATAATCTAAAAGTTTGTTTCATTTCTTTAAAAAGTGCAAAAGCAATGCAGACAATCTGGAGAGGCAGACAACTAAATATAAACTGAAACACAAAGTTACACAGTGCTGATTCTGTGACCATAGATATTTTTCCATTTACAGATCTTCACATGCTTTCCCATCACTAACTCATACTAAATGTTTGTAACTACTAATGAGCATAAGAATGCATCATATACACAAAGACTAAGGTCAGCCTTTCATAAAACGGTTTCACAGTATATCCCAACTGTAAAAGACGACATATTTAGTCAGCAGTAAATAGCAGAAGCGTAGTATGTAACAGTACCTATTTCATTCAAAACAAACTCCATGTGTATTCACTACTGTCTAATACTGTGGTGGAGCAATCTCCCCCCCCCGCCCCCCACCTTAGGCCTCTCAGTACTTGGCACGATTTCCTCCCCACCCAGGCCACATGATACTACAGTGACCAGAACGATACATAATGGTCTAACATGAAGGAAAGAAAGGGTGAAGAGCAACATACGAGAACACTACTGCAGCCCCTTAGCATATCTGGTTCTCATGGCTCCTACTGTTTGAAGGTGGGGACTAACGGACTAGAACACTATGGCAACTCCCCAGTGTGCCTGGTTCCTACCGTTTGAAGATAATAACTATAGTTGATTCCTCCTGACAACACGTGGATCGTGGCCACAGAGAGAGGGGTACCAGGACCACAAGTCCTAGCAAGTCCTGGGCTTGTGTAACCATGGAAAGTACCGGAACATTCCATTGTCCAAGCTGGGCTGGAGTGGAAAAGTACCTGATGAAAGTCTGTTATCTCAGATCCTGTAAGCAGTGATTCTAGTAAAGACCCTTTGAGCTCTTCCAGATCACAGCAGTCTGTGGCCACTATCTCCCGAGTTGGGATGCCACTCGGGCTGACACCTCGAGGACTAGAAGGCCAGGGCAAGACAACCCCTCTCAAGCCTCAGTTATCGCTCACTGAGGAACGCCGATGTATTTACTCAAACTCAAGGGAAATTTTACCTATAGGCTAGCCTCTCTTTCATCCACTGCTCCACTTACATGTTTAGGATAAATATACATTAGCTTTAAGGATGTGGATGTTCTTCCATTTGTCCATGCACACAGAGGAGTTAGAAGAGTTGTGAATTAGAATTAGAGTTGTGTGACATTAAGAGATCCCTGATCTCAGCAGTTATAAACCGGTGGGTTGTGTGCATGCACGTGCACAGGCACTTACACATTTTGCCTATATGTATATATATTAATTTGAGACCCGTGCTTTTGCTCATATGTATACGTATTGATTTGGGATACTTAATAGTGAGTTAGTGTGAATCTTGTCATCTTTGAATCTGTAATTAAGTCGCTGTTTAGTTATTTTGTTAAATCACTTTGTAAACCTTTAAATCGGTTAACGATTAAGTGCTGCTAAAATTCAACCTTGTGATCTACCTCAAATCATTAATAAATTTTGAATCACTGCTAAATCATAACTGTATCAAATACTTCCATCCATGACAAATACCACTGAGATTCTCCAATTTGCTAATTCTTTCAGCTTTCATATCAGAGATGCAAACTCTTGCACAACGCATTTAAGTCCATAGACAAGACTTACCTATCTTTTTCCTCTCCTGCAGGTCCATTAAGGGTAGTCCACAAATTATGTTACACTGTTTAAAAAAATCAACCTATGGATTCAGTTTGCAATCTATGATACTCAACTTACAAAATGCACCTTCAAACAGTCACTCTCATTAATAAAGATAAAAACAGAATATTACTTGTCTGAGTGTGCCAATGAAAAAATGAATGATAGCTCACCAGCCTCATTTTTCATTCACTTATTGGTGTATATGGATTCATATAGACCAGTCTTTAAGGTTCTGTGTAAGATCTACATCAGTGAGTTAAAGTAACAACACAGGATAATCAAAGTCAGTAAAAACTGCATCTAAGATCACTTATACAAAGCTTAACTCCACCTCTTTTACACTCATCTGTCTTACTATTTATTTTCCACAAGACCCAAACCCCTTGAAATACACATATGCTTTAGTCAGCAAGGTCTGAAGGATGGTGTCCTCCAGCAGGGTTGGATACTGGGAAAAAACAAAGAAAACAGACCAAAGGCAAATTCTTTTCAACAAAAACTTTCAAAGATGCTACTAATTACACTAGGGAATTTATTCTAGAATAACATGCTTAGCCCAAAGAGGATAGCAGAATAGTATTTAATTAAAAATACAGACATTCAAGTTTTCAAGTTACCTCCCCCACCCGCCCAGCATCTGCAGACAAATATAAATGCCTTTTCAAATACCAAAAGTCATTATCTGTAAAAAATCTCCCCCTGCTGCAGTGCAAGCTTCTGTCCACCTGCCGTCAGGTTATGAAACTTCTTTTCAAAAAAAAGTTGCATTTAAAATAAAACAATTAACTGGTTTTGTTCAAGCTTCTAGAACTGAATTGGTAAGGGGCTAAATATAGGAAGTTCTAGTTCAAAAGATAGTTGTCACTGCTATAGAATGAAAGTGCTTATACAGCCAAAATAATGACATTGCCTGTATCATTAACCAAGGTTCTTTTAAAAACATTCAATGACATTTCTACAGCACTCATTACTATAGTGCCTGAAAATGGAGGAGGATTATAAAACACCTATAATGAAACTACTTATTTCCTAAGAACACTTCAACCTAACAATAGTAAGGAAGAACTGTCTATACTTCTGAAACTTCTCTTACTAATTTGGAAACTGTTAGAGCTGAAGTCTAGATCTAGACTTCAAAAATTCTGATGTTTCATGATTAATTTTGCAAGGTAACAGAAGCATTTTCAGACATGAAATAAGTTTTTGGCTTATTTCAGTAGTTGTATTAATTAAGGTGCAAATAACATCGGGGAAAGAGGATATCAAGTCAGGATTGCTTAACTGAAAAAAAAAAAAAGTCCATTCTGAATGAAACAGAGGAATAAGTACAAAGCTTTGACACCAAAAATCTGCCTACTTCCTCTCTCCTGCGCAAAAGAATAAACACAAGTACCAGTATTTTGAAGACTAATGAGAAGTTCAGAGTCCTCTTGACTCACTTGAGAAGTAGCAATCCTAAGTCACATTTCCTCAAATTAAAGTTATGGAAAAAAAAATAATCTGAAAGGCTTGTGTAACAGCAAGAAATATGTTCATGAAAGAAATAAGGTTTCTATCCTACAGAAACTATCTTGGTGTTAAAGAAAATATTTGAACCTAATTAGAACAGCAGAAATGGAGTGAAGAAGAGCTGAATTTCTGCGAGTGAGTCATCCCTCGCACCTGTCAGCAGGATCCTGAAGGTCTAGAAGGCGCTGGAAGAAACAGGTAGTTCTGCACTTCAAGAGCTCAGCTGTGTGTCCGTAGCTGTCTCTTGTTAAGATGAAATAACAGAAGCACAAAATTTTATGAACTACTGGGCATGCCTTTCCCCATTTACAAACAAGGGCCAGATCCTAAAAACTTCAAGTCATTTAGCATTCCACTCTGCAATAAAATCTTGGAACAGCCAGGAACATGCTTTTCAAAATCTGAGGACTATGTGACTACAAGCAAACTACCACAAAGTAAGTTCGATTGCAAATTTCCTCAAAGCAGATTACTTCGGATAACTGGCCATGTGCAGGCTCTTACGCTGCAGTAGAAGGAAGGCGGCTCATTCCTCTTCCACTGGAATTACTTCCAAGTTTGGAATTACTTCCAATTTATGAAAGACTTAAGAGCAGAAAGGAAAGTTGTTTACCCACCTATAACCTAACAAGGTTTACTGTCAAAGATAAAAAATTGCTGGAACTCTCAAATTTCAATGGGACTTATGTCCCGGACTCTCTTCACCTCCTTTTAAAACCCAAGGGTGGGACTGCAACATTCCAGGTAACACGCAGTAGGTTGAAACTGGCCTAACAGATGACAGGTCACTGTCCACAGAAGCAGCACTGTTACAACCCCAGTTTGCTACTCGTAACTCTAAAGCAACAGAAAAAAATATTTTTCTTTTAACCTTAGGCAAAATGGTTTAAAACTTTGATTCAGCATGTGATCATAATTCTATTAGGTTTAAGACCATCATCCCAACACCACAAAGCAGAAGTAAATAGCATTAATTTAATAAGAAGCAAATTCGGGGGGTGGGGGGGTGGTGGTGTGGTAAAACTTTTATATTGATGACTTGTATAATATTAACATTATAATTACTTTAAAGCGTAACAGAGATGCTGTGTGCCTCACTCCCAGTTAAGAACTGCCAGGGGAAAGAGCAATGTTGTTCTGCACATCCAAACCTCCCATGGAAGGCACCAAGTCTCCTCAGGGGTATCATCTCTCCAAGTGAAAAAAATCCATTAGTTCATTAACTTCCCAGCCTTGATGGCCTGGATTCAGAAAGCTCCCCCTGAACCACAAATGGCCCACTCAACTTCAATGCAACTCCCACAAGAATTACTTCTAGGTTTTTTTCAATTAACCTACAAGTAGTTCAGTATTTTACAATTGTTCAAAAATCAACACTATTTAAAGAGGAAATCTGCAAAATACACACCAATTTATATGGATTGTAGACTTATTTCCTGAGGCCATTTCAAAACAAGGAACACAATGAAAGACTTGACTGGGATGAAGGAAGAAAGGGGGGGGGGGG
>VZSZ01010737.1:389878-410171 GCA_013398815.1 Ibidorhyncha struthersii
GGGCGGCCGGTACCTGGGCTGGTTGTGTGGGGGTTTTTTGGCCGTGTACCCCCCACACACCCGTCGATATCCCACATCTTGGGCTTGTGGCAGGTGCTTCATTAGGGTTAAAGTGCAGGTTCCCCATGCATTAAGCGTGGCTTGGGCGCCGCTGCAGCCCCTCGGGCCTGTGGAAAACGGGGCGTCGGCCCAGCCCTGTCCCCACAGCGACAGCACCTGCCCCTACGTGATTTGGGCACAGCTGAAAAAGGAAAGGCGGTTTCTCCCTTCTCTTATTCTTTACCCTTTGAAGTCTCCCGGATGTCAATTCTGCCCCTCTGAATCATGTCAGCGGTGGGCGTATCCCTCCGCGGGGGCTCACAGGGTGCCGTGATGCAGGGCGTTGTGTTTGTGTTTTGGTCACAGTGCGTGCCTGAGCAATGAGGGTGCCACCTGAGGCAGCACTTAAATATGGGTCATTCAGGACAGGACAGTGGCTGTAAAAGAGAAGAATGTTTCGAAAGTGTCAGATTCTGTAAGTTCGTAGCTGCGGAGTACCTCTGCAAGTTAGGCTGGTCAGCCAGAAAAAAATCTAGGTCCCAGTCGCCAGGGGACTAGCTGAAATGTTAGTGGATGAAATTGAAATCTGGGTCAAAACATGCCATGCTCAAGATCCCCCCGAGGAAGTATGTGGCATAGCCAGGAAGAGCATTTCTTTTAGGTGACTCTTCAACTGGTCTCTGAATACCAGGGCATCTTGTGATGTACACTTTGCATCCAGCTCCACTTACCTCTACCATTACTGGTTTCCTACAGGTGCCTCTATGCAGCACGTGCCCCCGGGGCACAGAAGCAACACACCTTCTCCGAGCTAGCTTACCTTCTGTAATAGTAATTTCACCATTTTTGCTCTCTTCTTTTGTCTGTTCCTTACAGCCACTTCCCATTGGAACTATGCATGTTCATCTACAACATATTTTTTAATCTCCTGATCAGAATTAAGTATATACGCCTAGAGAAGATCTTACATAACAGCAACACAATAAACAATGATTGCAACATGACTATGCAATAGGAACCAGTCCTTTACAAAATTACAGTATAGTCAAAACGTAGGTGAAACAAAAGATGAGAAGGGAAAGATTGCCATTTGTTCACAGCAAGAATATGGCTTCCACATTGTTTCAGTATAATTTCAATCCTGCTTCTCCTCCTAAATATTTGCTTTGCCAAATGAGGACAACCTCTTACGTTAACATGTTTTTTTTTTTTCCATTTTGTGACAGTTAAGATCAAGTCATTTGAAAATGCTACAAGAGTACTTTTCAACAAATTTAGTGCTGTTTTCAAAAACCGAAACTTTCCCCACAAACTGTTTTTGAGGAACTGGCATTTCTTCTTTCAAGAAAGAAGAAAAAGAACAACTTTTACTGTATCCATTACTGCAGACTGTGGATTAACTTCTCTAATTACTGCTTCTGTGCTTCCTCTCGTACTCTTATGGCAGCCCGGGACCACCAGCCTCTTTCCTTCTTTTCATCCAAGTTGCTACTAATGCACATTTTTTATCTAAAAGTCTGAAAAGTGCTGACTCACTCTTAGTTGCTGTTCAGTCCGGCACAGTATGCGTGACAAAAAATAAAATTACTCTCCTGCCAAATGATCTCAATTCTCAAGTCAAGTAGCTTTATTTTACACTGAGCTTTTAGCTGCAACACACTAGCCTAAGTATATTGCTAGTTCTAACCTTATTACTAAAAGCTGAATGTGCAGTCCGTGCCTTCTTTTCTGTGCAGATTTATGACCCAGGGGGGATATCTGCTGTATAGAAATTCACCCGTAGCTCCTCCCTTCACGTCTGAGGTCTGTTCTGTGACTGTCCAAGGTGGAGACAATTACTATTTTTTTAGTGCAAATTTTCTATTTCCATACATAGTGTACAAAACGAAGTTTTGCTAAAAATTAGCCTTTCATCTTACACAAAGAACTAATTTAGAGGTTCGTTAAGTGCTTATAGTGTTAATTCTAGGTGGGTCAAAGCCAGAAGGAAGACAGGCGGATGGGGAAGGACAGATTAGCATAGGAAGAGTTAGCCACCCTGTTGCTTAACTAGGTCATCTCAGCTATCGCACATACATATCTTAAGTATCTTCTGTTAGTCCAGCAGTGAAGTAACGGTTCTGGTGCAGAAGAATGGGCGCCCTTGTTAAAAGTTCACATCTGTGCATTGCAGCAGTCTTAAATGCACCTTAGAGCAACCGCAACAACATGGAGAGGTATGAAGGCCCCCCCCAAATAACTTACACTGTGCAGAGGAGAGCTCAGCGTTATCCAAAGTAGCATTTACTGTTTTTTTTCTGAGGTCCTATCAGTCCTCTGATTTTAGATACTGATGATACCAATAAATAATAGTGGAAGTTGCTCAGGTGCCTGCTAATCCACACAGAATATTTTCACCTAAATGACATGTTGCCGTCTTTCTGTCAGAACAAGAAGGATGACCCTTCTCATTGTGTGTATCTTGAAGGTGGCAACAAATCTTTAATTATTTAAACACCGTCTTTATAACCTGATTTAGCACTTACCTTAGTCACATGAAGGATCACAGAAATTTTAGAACGTGAAGAGCACATTACGTTAGAATCAATCTAAATTTATATTTTTATAATCAATCATCAATAATTTTGCTTTTAAAAGCAAAACATGGCTCTTGTTTAAATTACAGAAAAATATCCTCTATATATCTATAAGGATATGATTTCTTTATTTCAAATGGTGACTTCTTCCTTGGTAAGGCTGGATCATGCTCCATCAAAGCCAGGAACCAAGATTTTTTCTGAAAGTAAACATCACTTCCAAGGGATCATACATACATATGCTCAGGTCTTCCTTACGTATTCCCTCACCCCTGCAACCAGCAGTGATATTTGACCATTGAAACACACAAGCGCAAAGGAAAAAAGGTATTTCTATCACAGCAGGAAAGAGAATGACCGCATCCGGGTCCGCAGAGCACCTAAAGGCCTGACTGCAAACACAGGGCTTGACCTCACTGGGAGGACTACTGCAGAAAAAAAGAAACAAAATAGTATTTGCATATTGTGGTGGGAAAAACAGTGAGTTCTCTCTTTTTAAAGCCCAGAATCAGGGGGAGGGCTTTTTTTTTTTTCTTTTCGGTAAGTGCCTGCATCATTGCACATGCTGGTTGCTTTCAGATTTGCATGAATGGTATGTGACACAGTAACCATATATATAAGTTCCTTCACTTTCCCTGTTACTGTTGTGGGAGATATAGTAAAGAAATCATTCTTTTAATCACAATTGCTGCAACCTGAGGAAAAAAATGTGGTTTTTTTTTCTGTAACAACACAGAGATACACACCGACAAAACAAGCATCCAATGAATGAACCCCAGGGTGCTTTTTAATAGATCCATATTGAGGATTCTGCCAAAAGTATTTTTGCCAAAAGCAGAATCTTACTCCAAATCACTGAAAGACCAACAAAGCTCAGGACAACCAGATAAATGTATACTTTTAGTGCCTTAATCCCTCCCCTGCAAATCAAAACAATAACCGACTGATTTGTGTACAAGGTTCATAGATTACAATGGGTACAGGGACAACAGGGTCCTGTAAAACCATGATAAATATTCAGAAACATGATTTACCAGAGCACTATTACATTTCTGTTCAACAAAACAGAACAATTTCAAGGCACACTCTTTCATATCGTTTCTATCCAAGTTGGGACTTTTTCTTTTCTCTCCTGTGTGTCCTGGATAAAGAAAAAGCTTGGTTTTATCCTCCTCCATCACTGCTTCAGAGGACTTTAGGGAGAGGTATAATTCAACATGATAAAGCTACCAGCATATCAGGTAGACCTGTAATTTTGGAGGGGGTTTTGCTCTCCTTTCTTCCTTCTACAAAAATAATGTTTGGGTTGTTTTGGGGGGGGGTTGGGTTTTTTCACATGGTGGAGGCAGCAGGGGTGGCCGAGAAGCCTGGGCTGCAGTGAAAGGCTGCGAAGGGTCAAGGCAAGATGGAAAACAGGGACCATAAAGTTATTTGCTTGTTCCCTCATGGCAACTCGTTGCTTAGAACATTTGGCTGGGCTGTGTTTAAATTTAATTTCTGTTGCATGTAAATGCCACCACAAATAGAGTAAATGCTAAAATATGACAGTCCAAACAGCTCAGCAGTTTCAAAATTAAAACAAACTAAAGTACTTTCAAATATTCTTGCAAGCAGGAAGAAAAAGAGATGTTGAGGTGCTATCTCAAGCCTATTTTCTCAATTGGTGACCTGCTTTAACAGACAAAACCCTTGCTGATGGGCACAGCTTAAGCCATGCTCTCCCTTAGAGCTCTGCGTATCGCGCTCCGTCCCATCAGCCAGCCCAGCAGCAGGCTCCACCACCAACTTGTTGCACAGGATCTGCCCCTGCTGCTGGCGGACTCGGAGTGGACTGTTTACAGGCAGCGTGCTGAGGACTGGCAGGAGAGATGGTGAGGTTGCTGTAATAAGCACATCGTGTAGTGGCACATTTTAAAAACAGGTCTAACCAGACAATGCACATAATAACCAAAATTAATGCTGTCCAACCAGCACTGGCTTCTCTTTCCGTACCTGACCCACTTCAAGATTGCTGGAATAATACATGGAATAATAATGAAGTCCTTAACAGACTAAGTCCAGTCTCGGTTCAAGTGCAAACTCATGTCTCTAACACATGCCTTTGACAGTCATCTTGCACAATATGACTGAAAAGTACACCAGCAACCTGATGGCCTGTGATTCACCAGCACTGCGGCTTCTCTTATGGCAGCAATTGCTGTAACTACTGTACCATCGGCTTCGTTCATACCTTCCCTTGGTCTCTGTCAAACGAGGACTACAGCAGTACAATGTAACTGTGTAAATCCCTGCGTCCTCACTGCATGGCTCCTGCTGGGACAGGGGATGCTGTCACATTGAGAAAAGACAGACTCTAATGTTACAGCCCCATTGTCTGTGAGACCACTGCCTCACTGGCAAGTGGAGAGTTTTTACAGACTTTCAGTAGTGTGACAGGAGATTTGGTCAGAGGAAATCTTTTGTGCAATGCTCACATAACACAAAAAAAAAAAAAATCATGCTACAGCAGTTGCAACCAACAGCGAGAGCTGCAATGGTGCGATTGGACAAATGGTTCAGGTTCAGAAATTTTTCCTACCACAACAATCTTCTCTTAGAGGCGAACAAGTATGTACATAATGCGTCAGAAGATGGCCCGAAAGAGCGAAACGCTTCAAAACACTCAAGGCAAATTTTCAGAAAAAAAGTTTCTGTTACAAACCACGGAAGAAAATATTGTGCACAAACCCAAGTGAAAGTTAAAAGTTTGCCCCAGTACCATCATACAACAAAAACACCTACCAAAAGGTTAGGGGTGACCTGATCTTGGTGTATAAAGCACCCATGTGGGAAAATGGTTTCTGACAGTACTGCCATTTAAATCCAATAGGAAAAGACAGTTCAACAAAATGCTTGGAAAGTGAAGCAAGATCAAAACCAATGCAACAGGAAAGGTAATTATTCCTTAAAACTATTTACCTACAGATGTGACAGATCCTTCATTACTCAACCAGTCAATGAAGCTCAGTAACTTGCTAAATAGCAAGTCAGAGTCCAAATGGGGCGAGTTTTGTCAGGACCAGCTAATGCTGCTTTCTTCCAAAACAGAAGCTCTGGATTTACTGAGGCACTCACTTCAGTAGGAATACCATCAGCAGCTCCTGGCACCGTATGCAGATGTGAGCGGGTAATGTAGCCATTTGGTAGCATTCCCCCACCACTTTGCTGTGGCACACACAATGCTGGTGGAGACGGCTCTGAGGCGGCTGACAAATTCTCGTTCTCATGAGATCTAGTTTCTTGGTACCGATTCAGTTTCTCTGGGGCTGGAGGAAGTTGCTTTCAAAGTTGAGGGAGAAACACATTTCAAAGTTTTCATGATTATGCTCACCAGAGACTACTTTATTTGTGACTGTTACCAACTTTCATGCCTCAGGTATTTTGACGTTTCCTGTTAGCTAAGTGACAGAGAATTGGTCGCCTTGCATACTTAAAATGCCTGTACACTTGTGGTCTTTTCACATTCAGGTAAAAACTCTAGGTTTCCCACACGGGAATTTCCTCATCCTAAAATATATGCATTGTTTTAAAAGTTACTTCTGCACAGGAGAAGTCTGTAGCCAGCTGTAGTTTGTGTACTTTCCAGGCGCTTTCACTGCCGTAGAAAGCCTTGCTCAGCAAAGTGACTAATCTTCAGTCTCAGATCAGGTATTTACTGGAGAAGCAGCTGTGCCTGTTTAAGATGTGACTGACATCCAGGTGTTCACCATCGCTCCTCAGCAGCTGTACAGTCAGCCCTATTTCATAGTATAAAAGACTGTAAAAAAAAGCAGTGTTTAATTTCCAGTGGAAAGTCAGGTGGGTAAACTCACATCACTCCTACCAGCACTTACTCACCAGTACTTACTAACACAGCCTTTGCGCTGAAACACATGTGGAGTGCCCGGGTTATTTATTCTGACATCTGAGCTGTACCAGGAAAAGAGTAATTTCCAGTTTACGGGTGGGAATGGACGTCTTCAAGTGCCACAAAGCCATTTCTATAATGACCCCGTGACTTTAGCCTCAGAAAACAGTCATTATTTTAGAGCCTGCCCATAAACATCCTCTTCCAGACCTGGCTCTGCAGGCTAAAGATGCCAGGCATCTGGAATGGGCATTCCCAGAAACCAGGGCTCTTCCCATAGCTCCATAAATTGGCATTGTGCTGCTGTTTTCCTAATCTGCTCGAGACAAAGCGTGCTGGTTAGTGCAAGCCTGCCTTTATCAGTTGTTTGAACTACCCCAGCAGGACTTGCCCGAAGCAGAGTAGTGTGCATTTATTCCCCTGTGTACACCATTTTGGCAGAGTTGTGCTGGGGGTAACTCCTGGCTATGGTGAGAATGCAAAAGCAGAGGTAGAGGGAGCGAGACTTTCAGCAGGCAGAGGTGTTTATGAGATGGTAATGGCACACAACCACCAAGTAGTTAAGCACGTTGTGTGGTACAACTGTCCATTTTTAGTTCTGTGTAAAAAATGTGAAATGTCAATGAAAAATGCAACCGTCCTTCAGCCGTTAAACAGCTCTCCACTCACAAGGTTGAGTTCAATGCAAAAAGGGATCTTTTAACAAATTTTATACCATGACAGTAAATTCAGACAAGATGCCTCTTTCAACCAGAAGATCATTGCTACCATCTTTACAACACTGTTATGAAAGGGCTAAAAAACAGTTCTCCTATCCGGCACTAGACAAGCACAAAAAAATAGACAGCCTTCTACAAAAAAGCTCGCAAATGGTGTAGATAAGGCAGGTTATAGGGAAGGTGTGGCTGGAAGCAAGGTGTGTCTTCAGGAATGAGATTATGGTTCTTAGCCTTTCAGTCTGAAAGGAGGCCTAAAGCAAATGAGAAAAAAAGATAATCACATACTAGATATCTTGAACCTGCTGTGAACATGCATGAGATCACCTACGCATGCATGTGTCTCTCGTGCAGAGCGTTCAGTGGGCTCGCTAAATCAGGCCCAGGTGTGCTGAGCCTGCCTTTTTGAACGGACGCGAGGTAAGGATAAGCTTTTGATGCCAGTGAGTTATTTTTTTACCTATGGAAAATACCTATATAAATAATGTCCTGGTGAGAGGGCATGGTATGTTAATACTTGGTAGCACAGACCCACTCCCGTGAAATGGCCACGGTTTCTCAAGACATTAAAAGACAAAGTGCAGAAAAAACCAAGATCATAATGCATGAAAAGCTACATACACTAGAATAAAAAATCTATCTGCAAGACTGTTTTCCCGGGATGGGTGTATCAGATGTATGGCAAAATCTTCCTACTATAAATGCAGTGTATAGCAACAGAAGTTCGTTGTTACTGATGTACTTTATGCAAGCCTGCTGTGCTGATAAAAAAAAATAAATATTTGAACAAATAGTAACAGCTTTTCTAGGTGATGCTCAGGTTGGCAATCACATTCCTTAGTGTCTCTTTGTGACCCAAATTCTTTCTAGGGATTGAAATCACTTGTGGCCAGTTCTCAAGGCTTATTTGGCTCCAGCTACCTGCCTAGGGGATGTTTTATTCATGTCATTACTAAAATCACTACTTTGATTTAAAATGCTGTTAGAGAGTCTGCAGATTCTGCCCATATAGCATAAGCCAAGCAATATTCCTCAAATGAGCTACATTGTGCATAGCACTCTCGAAAATAATTTTTTTAATGCGCACAGCCATGATATTCCTTAATTTGAGCAAACAGCAAGTTTGATACCACTGTAAAGAGAATCTGAATCTGTAAAACACTTCTGTCTCGGTATGGAGAGAACATACTAGTAGTAAATTTAAGACAAGCAACAAGAATTATTTCTGGAATATAATTTTCTTCCTCTCAGTTCAATGGGATACTATCATGTCTAGCTGGGAATTGAGGAATAAAAAAAATCCTGCAAGTTGCTTAACTATAATCTCCCTCACCCACTTTTCTGGTTCTTCTAATTGAGAAGTTATAACAACGAGGCATAGGCACGTGCTATCATCAGAAACCTTTTTCAACCAATAGTACAGATTCAGTTATATGCTTCATTACTTTCTACTGGTTGCAGGACTGTAGCATGAAAAAAAAAGGAGGTGAAAATACAAACCAATCACAATGTTCTGTCATTTTCAAAATGATACAATTCCATTTTTTGATCAGTATTACTTACCAATTTCCTTCAACTTTACTCTAAAGGCCTTTGTAAGGCATATTTCCGACGTCTCAAATATGCAGGACAACTGTATGTATACACATATATTAGAAACCCTTCCCATTCGTTAAAGCTCCAGCCCCTGTTCCCTGAGTCAATGAGCAAATATTTCCTCCAAGTTCAAGGGGTGCAGCAGTGGGGCCAGTCCCCTGCGGGGAGGGCCGTCGGAGGAGTATTGGGACGGCGGCACCTGTGGTGACTGACTCGCCGGGAGGCAGCAGGGCTTCCTCTCCTGACACCCCTCTCCCCCGGAGCCTCGGGTCCTTCCTTGGGCGGAGGGGTCCAGCTCCCCCATCTCTCAGCAGCGGGGTGGCAGAGGAAGGGCCACCTCCGCCTTCCCATCGCCCCGTGCAAACGCACCCGCCAGCAGCAGCCACCGGCGGGGACAGCCCAAGGTATGCCAGTGCCCAGGTTGTCTGCCACCATCTCTGCTCTCTAGAGGGTCCCACCAAGACCAGGCTGACCTACAAGCCTGGCAGCCAGGTCTCAGACCTGAGCATTTTTGAGCATGTCCAGCGCCAGATCCAGGCGCCGGGCGCTTTCCAGGTATACACAGGTACTGAGCAGGATTTCTTTCTTTTTTCCCTTTCATTTTCTAGAACATAACCTTTGATCTAGGCAGCCAGAGTTCCGCCCAAAAAGGCCAGTGTCCTTTTGTGACCTTGCCATCAATCTGCCTGCCTTTAAGAAGGCTCTTAATTAACTTGCAGGGGTTTGGGTTCACCTTAGCTAAAGACGGTCAAGAATTCTCCTCCTCAAAGATTTCCAATTTTATTTTATTTTTTAAATCAAGTAGGCATCTTAGCAGAACAAGAGTTTAACAAATGTGTGCATTAATGAAATACACTTGGGATGAATGTTAACTGCAGACCTTGTTTCTAGAACTGCATTGTTCAGGAAAAGAAAAGCAAGTAAATTCTAGGCTAGTCCCGAGGTGTTTTAGAAATAACAGCAGCGACACTTGCGCTATTTTAGCCATTTCATTGTCGAAATGCTGTCACAGTTTAGCAACTCCTAGACATCAGGCAACAGCTCAGCAAACCTCGCTTACTTTGCAGATTTCTTAAAACCAGGAATGCCAAATATTTTTCTCCTGCCAAATTAGGCAAAGTCAGCCAAACAGAAAGGTGTAAATCCTGTCCTCTTGTGTACTCGGTGCCTCTAGCCGTTCTCAGGACCTGGCGGAGATTGAAGGTGCCTGCTATTAGCAACTAGAAAAAGCGTGAGGCAGAATGCCAGCTTCTAAATTAAACAAACAAAAATCCTTTTCTTGTTAACTTTTAAAGACATGTATATTTCTTTCACACCTAGTGCTTAATACATGGTCAATTTTAAGTGAGTGGCTGAAAAAGTACCGAAGACTTATATATACTTACATTGCTGAAAGAAAAACTGCATTTTTGAATGCATCCCAAGGATCTACGAAGACATCCCTCACTCTGTCTCTGGGCCAGCTGGACTATTAGGAGTCGGGAAGATTTTTGGTCAGTGTGGAAAGTCCTAAAGATCATTTCACCAGCCCCATCAATCAGCCTAATGCTGGCCCAGTTGCCGTAGGAGAAACATGTCTAAAGAATTTTTCAATTAGTTAAAAGGGTGATTCATTTCATTGTAGATTTTCACTCAGGGAGAGTGCCATGGGTTTGGTTTGGGTTTGGGTTTTTTTTAATAATTTTTTTATTTAATCTTGCTTTCACATTTCAGAACTGCCCTGACTTCAAGGACTTATGCCAATGAACAGTCAGACATCCCCAAAAGCCCTTATTCAAATACATCTGTTGCCCTTGACATTCCAAACGCTTCTTCACCATGGGTAAGAGAACACATATATATAAATGTATTTCTGAAAGGGGGAGAAATGATTAAAAGTTATTTATTGAAGTTTTGTGTAATGTATACCTGGTACCTCATATACAGGAGCTGTGGTGTTACTTATCACTCACACTCAGGGCCCAGTAAATACAGTACTGGGGCTGTTTAAAGAGTGACATATGGTGCTTGCTAACAAGCAAATACATATAGATGCCCATGAGAAGAAATGCTATGATATTCCAGAGTTGCTTTTTAGTATTGGTAGGAAAGCATCCAGAAAGGAGAGAGGAGCATCAAAGCCTGGCTCTGCATTCCTTCTGCCAAACTCCTAAAAAAACTCACTAGGAAGCCAGTATGGTCTGAAGAGGGCTAAATAGCTGCAAAAACCATGCGGTGAAATAGATGCAGTTCTTTCCATAGGGAAAATTAATTTTCTAGTCATATATCTCCAGAGCCATAAACCTTAACACTCTCTGTCTCTCTCTTCACGCCCGTGGTGGTTTGGGCCGGCCTGGCCACTGAGACAAACGACAGATGCTCTCCCCCACGTCTCTCACCCAGGCTGTGCCACAGGGACAATGTCCTCTTCCACTTCTCCTCTCTTTCCTAGACGTTCGCCACCAAAAAACAATCCAAGCCAGCCCTCCCTGCGCAGAAATCTACACCATACCAACCAATCCTTTACGTAACTCTGCCAAGCTCTTTCCATGTGTGTCAGTGTTAGCTTATGACATGATTTTTAGGATTTTCCCTCCTGATCAAAACTTTGCACCGAGCTCTGTGACCTCCTCCTCCTGTGCGCAGCTGCCCCGTCCATCAAGGTCTGTGCAACTGCCGCAGTGCTGGACACAAACTGGAGCAAGGCAGGAGGCTCTCATTGCTGCAAAGGCATTACTTGTGCCAGATGTCTTTCTTTAAAATATACTTATATATGTACACACACGTACTCACATATTTACACATGTACATGTATATTTTTTTTATTCTCAGTAGGTTTGCTTACCAATAATACGCAAATTTTTATTTTGCTCAAGACCCACCTCCTTATTCATCGTAGCATACGTATTGCCGACACATATCTTATGGAGGCCTTCGAAACTTCAAACTTAAATGCTTACTTAAAACTTAATAAGCCCTTCAGGCCTGCGTGTGCCCAACATCCATCAGAGCCCAGGTGCTGCATGTGGCGAGGCGGTGCCAAGAGGGCTGTCAGACGCACACAGTGCTTCGTCAGGCTCCTTGCTGAGAACACCTTCTTCCAAGGGCTCGTTTCTGCAGCCGGAAGGAAAAAAGATGTCTACTTGAAGTTAGCAGGAATTCAACCACTGGAGCAGGATTTTACTCACAGTGTTTTCTCCTTGGTATTACACGATGGGTGATACGCAGAGGCTTTTGCTCTACGTTTTAATGAAGACCTTTGGTAATGGCAGAAATTGTCCTTCAGGGATTTCCCAGGCCTACGAGAATGACTTGGCTTGAAGGATTGTGCGTCCAAACACACAGATTACCCAATAAAATCTATTACTTTCCTGGTGCTCATCGGTCCTAGTCCTATGAATCAAGAGCTCTGTTGGGTAATCCTGCATCTTAATTATATTTCGGTGCCATGCGTGTATTTGAAAGATTCTTCAGCATTACTTTGACCACAAAGTGCTCTGGTGCTGGATGACTGGTCAAACAGTTCTGCCTCATTTTCCCTTTGTTTAAGCATTGTGCAAGGAAATATTTGCAGTGCACAAGGAGATGCAGGGGTCATAGGAACAACAACCCTGAACGCGGGACAGTTTTTCAGACAGTTGTGCCACAAGCAGTACTTGTCAGAAAAGCCCAAAGCCTGGGCAGCCTGCACGACAGCGGTGACCCTGCTGCTTGGGGCCAGGCACTATTTTGGCATCAGGATATTCCGTTGCTATTCCCATCTCTTATCCCCAAACACAGGAACCAAGGCATATAGCTGAGGATCACAATCCTCATTGAGGTCATCTCAATGGCCAATCCTTTGAAAGGCTCATTGCTGTAGATTTGGGTCGGCTTTACCTGTGAGATTCCTTCCTGCATTTCTGCTTTCGGCTGTAGTTAAGATTACAGTAACTAGCCTATACACGTTACTGGACAGCAGGATTACTCTTGTTTTTAATGTATTACACCATCAGGCGAGCTGTTGGGACAGAACAGCTGGACAAGTTGGAGCTAGCCTCCTCCCAGTTAGCTGCTCGGTGGTTCTGCTTCTCAGTTAGAAACTCACATCTCTCCAGTTTGACATGCGTACTTGCTTATTTCAGCTAACGAAAGAAGATCCAGAGTACAGATGTGATGGCCAGCAGCTCTGGAGCTACATGCTGGATCATCTCCCCTGTACCACAGTGCAGGTTGCACTGCTGTTCTGTTTTCCCTTAGGAAAATGTGGACACCACCATTCACCTGCATTACAGGAATCACTCGTACCAGGCTTTGAAGAGGTGGTACAGCAAACCCTGGTGACTGATGTTTACTTTACACAGCGTACAGGCTCATCAAGCAAAAATCAATTAACATTTTAAAACAAATTAACAAATTAGTTTTAATCTATTTCTCACAAATGCTGCTACTGGTAAAGGAGCGTGAGGATGCCCGATCCGTAGGGCTCCTCACCAGCCCGGCAGCTTGCACATCCTGCGCGCTGCAATGGCTATGCCGTGTGGCACAGGTCATCCCTGTCGAGGTTCATTTGGAGCTGGTTTGTTTGCAGCGCTTCAGAAATACTCAGCTTTGCCTTTCCCAGAAGGCTATTCTGTCAGAGTAGGAAAAAGAAGGGAGAAAAGAAAGGGGGAGACTCGCCAAGCAGCAACACAGGAGGCGAGCAAAGCCACAGCACGCTCCTTGAGGGGCTGCAGGCGCTGCTGTGCGTGCAGCAGAGAGGACAAATTACTCCAACAGCAGTGTGATGCTGCACACTTTGAAACAGTTACATGCACACAAACAAATTACAGCGTGCTTGCTGGCCACACAGACAAAATACAGTGCTGTCTCCATATTATTCCACGCAGCCAAAGTTAGCATTGCACCTCCGAGCTGTAATTCATATTACAGAACAGCTCCTGGTTTCCATGTGCATATACACATCGTCCCACTTGACTAATTCCACAGCCACGTCCCACCCTAGCTTTTGTCCCCCCCTCCATGAAAGCCCAGGGCTTGGATTTCCCTTTCTTTCTACAGTGACAGCAGCAGCCCTGCTCAGGAAAAGAAGGAGCAAAGCTGGCACACACACTGCAGTAAGGGGTTAGCTGCAGTTGCAAACAGTGTTTTTTAAGGGCCAATGACCTTTCCAGATTTGGGCAGCTTTCTGCTACGTCCATCGCGAGGACATTGCCAGTTTCCAAAGCGTATGACAAATCTACACTGGAGCATGGGACACACGCACACTAACTGGCCAGTCCTGGTCCTACTAGCAGCCTAGAGCTGAGCTCAAGCTATTTATCCTGCTTCTTAGACAGCTTTTACAGTCTTTGTCAGGTTCCTTGTAGCTACAACTTAACTGCTCCATCCAGCTAGAGCAGAATTAGTTCAAGCATACAAGAGAGGGGCAAAGATACACGTTCTTATTCTAAACAAAATGGCCTTTCAACAAAATGATTCATCTTAAAATAAGAGAGAGGCATTTATTCCCTAGCCTCACTCAAAGACAGGCTATATAGAACCATTTTTGATGAAACCAAGATGGTCCAAGTCAAGAATAGAAAACACTGACTTTGGCAAAACTAATTTTCAGAGGAAAAAATCAGTCTCAAAGGGAATTGCTGGAGATCTTAAATATATGTAGCTCCACATTTAATATTAAAACCGTCAAAATCTCAGTTGTATTATATGTAGTACTCATATCAGTGCAAAGCCAAGCACAAATACAACAACAGACAAAGTCTGCTATTGGCCCCTAATTAATCCGTAAGAGCTATCGGATAGCCACAGTACATTACAAACAGCCCAAAACACTGCAGTGCATTTTCAGTAACTAGCCTGGGCTGTTTTTTTTTTTTTTTTTACCACTGCTAATTTACAAAAAGGTACTTTCTGTTACTGAGGATTAGTGTAATCAGCCACAGCAGAAGTCAGACCAACAATTTTAACTTCAGGGCGAATCTTTTTAAACATCTAATGATAGCTGTTTTGGCTATATTTTTCTGGTTTTGGGGGGGAAGGACCTTCCTGCATTACAATATTCATTTTGTAGAGATACACAGGGAAGACAGAATACACAATAAACATCAGAAAGTGCATGACAGGGATCATTTCTCATGTTTTCTTGGTGGTGTAGACCTTAGCTCTTCTCAACTCTGCACATCTTCTCAACAGACCATGCCTTTCAGGTTTGTTCATCATGGATTGGATGCAAGTGGGTGTTTAAGGCCAAAAGGGAATTTATGGAGATTTTTGGGTAATCCTCCAAAGGGATTCGCCAGGGTGACAGCCACTCCCCCATCACACCACGCTGCTGGCCTCGTCCCTGCCCAGCCCTCCAAGGACAAATGGTTGGCGAGTCAGGTGCTGGTTAGATCATCACCAACACCTACAGTTTCGAACAGGAGAGATCAAAAAGGAGATTACAGTTGTAGGTGGAGACGCAGAAAACACAAGGCTGCCTTCAACTACCTCTTATTGCTTGCTATCAGCTAGTCTGTATCTGACTTCCTTATCCCACCACCTCACCCTACCACAGACCAGGCGGGTTACTTCAGTTCTCCAGTTACCCCTTGTAGAACCCAGTATGGAAAATAAAGCTGCCCTGACAACTAACCAGCACCTATTGCCTGTCTCACTCCTGACTGTGGCATTTCTCCCTGGGCAGGAGGAACAGGAGCCTTCATCCCACTGTGCTTTTAAAGAGCCACAGGCACGCACCTGGCACGGAGGCAAGCACTGTGTTCTTCCAGGCTTCCTTCTCCTTCCGCTTTTGTAGAATCTGTATTTGGTCCTTAGAACTTATGCTCTTTTAACTTTTTAGCCATCCTTGCTTGGACATTTAAAAACTGCTGGTTAATAGCCCTTCTACTTGATAACGTTACAGTTTCCTTGGAGCTCCTTAGCTGCCTCTCTCTGCGCTTTGGGCCTCTCTTATATTACCATCATGGATTTCCACTGGATTTTCCATGATAGTTTACTACTCCCTATTTGCCACTCCCTAATTACTTCCAAACTTTACTTCCCTTGCTTAAGCAAGGGAATTTATTTTTTTTTTTATACTGCCTCTTTTTCCCCAAGTGCATCACTGTCAAAGCTCAGGTCCAATTCTTCTTGGGGATCATGGGAGCTGTAATCCTCTGAAAACTGAGACCATGCTGGGCTTGTGCCGCTCCTAAAGCTGTAGAACAGTTTGTCCCTCTCGCCAAAAAAGGGTGTTAAACTTCACCTTTGCACAGAATGGATCCAAGTATTTTTCAGTCAAAGATAGCACACGGGCTATAGCTCACAGATCCAGTTCAAGTGAGGAAAGCCAGAGTAAACATGTATTTGTTAATAATGGTATGAGAAATCTAAGCACGCTGTATAATTAATACTATTGCAAAATATTACTCGGAGGAGTAAAAGCAGCAAGGACACTGCATGTTACATCTAAAGCACCAAGAGAGCATCCGTGGTAGGTGGTTCAGTAGGAAAGCTCACTAGAAGAAAGAGCTGTTTGATGTGAAACAAGACTGGATGCGATGGAGGCTGGGGCAGAACTCAGACAAAAGGAAAGTAAATCCGTCAGTGGATTTGGGTAATCAGTGTATTCAAAAAGATTTGCGGTTTAGCAGCTACAGGTGTAATTAAGACCCGCAGCCACAGGAAACCCGAGTGCACCTCTTAAGAACAAAACCCCCAGATATTCTATATGCCACAATGGAGGATAGCTGGATTACCATTTCCAAAAGTAAAGCAGCAATTTCTCACAATATTAAAGCCAAATAAAGCTAGTGCCAACATTTACCGGTCATTGTTGGTTTGACGTTACTGGGGACGTGTTGCAAAATTGCTTTGAGTTCTTGAACTGTGCCCTTGGAGTTGTATGAATTACGTAGCAGATCATAGATGACATAAATAGCACCCGAAAGGCCCTCCTTCCAAAGCACGGGGAAGGGAAGCTGCTGGGGAGGAAGAGAAATATACCACAGACCCCTCAGACTCAGCCTTGTTGAACAGCACAGCCTGCGCAGTCCGGTGTCCCGCTATTCCTTCATATGACACAAGCACCCGGAACTTTGTAGTTACTTTTCCAAAGGAACAAGACCCCAGAAAGTGACCAAACAGCTCCGTATGCTAATATGTTTGAGCTGCGTGGCTCGGAGTGCAATACAGATGTAATAGCACAGCACCAAAGATTGATGCGCCTTGGCTTTTACCCAGTTTTGCATTATTCTTGACTGCATTCTTCCAGTCTCCTGGATAACTGCGCCGTCTGTGAGCTGCCGCAGAAACGAGCGTGTCCCAGGCAGCTGAGACAAATGATTCTTTGTAGCTTGTTGCAGTGATGTTAAAAACTGGAAGAAATTTCATTACCTAGCAGTCAGAGGCAGAAATACAAGCAACGAGCTATTTTCTATTTGGAAAACAAAGATACTGGATGGTAGCTCCTGAGTGTCAGTAGCGATACAAGAGGCAAGCTAAAGAAAACACCCAGAGGAACGCACACGAAGTCTTTAAATGGAAGGTTTCATGCAGCAAATGTATCGGCAGGGCCTGTTTCTCCTTTGCGTTACAGGTATGTTCACAGATGCAGCCCTGACTTCCTCAGCTCGGAGGAGCGGAGTGCCCGGGAAGGGAAGGTGGGTTGCGCACAGGGAGAGGGGAGCGCCATGGCGGCACTCGGGGAAAGCCGGGGCAGGGGGAACGATGCCCAAGGCCATCCAGCTCTCCCACCAGGTCATTCACTCCTTCAACTCCCTCCCCGTCGGTGGGGTGAAGGGCGCTTGTGAAGAGGCTGTGGACCCGAGCCGGTAACTTTTCCTGACAGTTTGGTGCAGCTGATTTAAATAAGATGGACTCAGTCTCCCATCTCCAGCTCATCTTAGCAGCTAACCAGAGGAGCTGGGTTTTGAAAGCGCTCTCGAGGGTAAAGCCGGCACTAGTACAATTCCTCTTCTGTTCATTTAGTCTATGTTAATGACATTTGCATTTTGCCCAGGGTCTTTAATAAGAAATCAAATCTAACTGTTGGGGTTTTTAAATATATATTTCAAAAATTGGAGCCATCCAAACTATGCAGGGCAGCGCATCTTCTGTGTTTATTTTTATTCCTAATCTAGGCTCTACATCAGCTGTCCTCATGGTTTGGTGGCATGAAGTACTGGAAGCCTACCAATACATATATATATAAAACTTCCTTTTTGGTTTCCACTGGTAGAAGAACAGATTCTTTTTCTCTCCGAGTCACTAAAAAGTCACTGTGGAGGCTAATTCAAGCCAAATGTGAGCACATGATAGCTGAACAACGGATGTAAGGCTGCGTTTGAAGGAAGTATGCTAAAAAGGACTGTGTCTTAGGGGTGGGTCTTCAGTAGGAGAGAGTGCTGGCAACCGCTTGGAGAAAGGATTCTGTTACTGCTGGGGTATTTTGGGCTCCAGACTGCAATGTTTAGAATGTGCTCAGCTCAGCCGGTTATGGGAGCAGCCCCTCCACCATGGCAACTACCATATGGCTTTGCATTGTTGCTAATAATCACACAACAGAAAGAAAAAGAAGTCAAAAGGAGGACGTCCTTGAATACACAGACTATGAAAGACCCCGACTGCAGTCTCCAAGGCTGTAACCAGAAGTTATAAACGGTTATATTGCATATTTTCACTTCTCATTTAATTGAAAACCCAGCATATACAGCTTTTGCAGATAGCCCATTTATTTTGCTGAACTACCTAGCGCTCAAGGATGCTGTTTAGTACTAGCTGGGTACAAGCCCAACAAAAGGCCAGGGGAAACTAGCTCTTGATATAATTATTTTTTGTCAGCTGTGGATGAGTATCTTTTTTGCAAGGCCACAGCACTCTCTTTCCAAATTAATGGATCTTTTGCCACGAAGGCAGAAGAAACATAAGACACGCTGGCTCACAGTCTGCCGGGAATGTTGCAGAATTTTACAGGGCCAGCAGCACAGTCCTTAGGCGGCCGTTTGGCTTCCAGACACATCACTTTTAACTCTTTATAAGAGACCGATGCACTTGATCAGGAGTTGACCCCATCTTCAGCACCGGACGCCGAGCTGGTTACGGGAGGAAGGACAGGCTGTGCACAGGTGAAGGCCACTTTTCACGCATACTTCAACTGAAGGTATCCTGTGCCCTTGCAGCGAGGCGCAGCCCCGCAGGTTAGAGAGCAGGAGAATACCAGTACGCAGTTCTGTCTGACCTTGTACCCGTCCACCCTATGTGCCCTGGGAAGCAAGAACCCCTCTGAAACTAAAGACACCCTGCTCTAACCTCTCCTTTACATCCCCAAATATACCTGCCCCGCTGGCCCTGCAGTGGGTGGCAACAGGTGCCAGACCACTGCAACGGGGGCCAGTACAGACTAAGAAACCTGAACACACTGCACCAAGAGAGACCATAATCACTGTCGCTAGAGCACATAGACAGATTGGGAAGGGGAGTATTGTTGTCTTCATTTTACACAGAGTGGGCTGAGACACAGAAACATGTAGGGTGTTCCGTCTTCGATTAAAGACTGGTGATTACACACAGAAATAGCTGCTGATCTCAAAATTCTAGGAAGCACTGAATACGTTGTGCCAAAGGAATAAAGAAATTTTAAAAAGAGTCACACCAGAAGGGTATTATAAATTGTTCTCTCTTCCTTTCTGTTCTCTTATTTGGAAGGCTTCTGTTATCCAGTTAGAGATGATGGAGGTGGCTGAGAGCACATCATGGGCCGTGGACTGTGAAGGGCGAGCAGCCCAGTGACCTGCACACAAACAATCCTGATTTGAAGATTCTTCACCCGACTTTTTCTCATAGCGACAACCAGACCTGAAAAAAATAGTAGGATCAATTCACTAACCAAAGAGGGGCTAAAGCTAGAATGATAAATTCAATTCCAGTATGAAATACCTTATGTCACATAGATTTAGCATACGGGTATTAATTTGAATTTTGGATAGCTCATCTGAATTGCACCTCCAAACCTTTTTGATAGTTGCTAATCTTTGCTACTAAAAATCATTGGCTTGCTTATTTAGGTGTCACACATACAACAAAAAAAGAGGATACTAACATGTGTCTTTATTTGCAAATCCCTCCAGTGATTCAGGTTTTATAAACCTGAAAATTGGTTTTATTGATGTAAATAGAAATTAATTTATAAATTGAAGGCAATAAGCAAACCCATACGATTCTTGGATGATGTGGTGTTTATTCCTCTTCCATTCACTTTAGCTTTACCTTCCTGATTAGTCATTGCTAGCGTCAAACTGTTTGCATTCATATCAACAGCACGTTTACGCGGGTAAAATTTGCACACACAGAAACAATCAGTCTCCTCATAGTGCGTTACATGGGTATGGATGGCACTAGATGGTCATGAACTCCTAACCCGATTATTTTTAGTTACTTTGCAGCCTGCGCTGAAGCAGCGCGCCCGGCTGCGCGACTGACACGCTATTTTTAAGGTAACCAAAATAAGGGTGTCTGCACCCTTCGAGGGCGGGGGGGAG
>VZSZ01010737.1:412334-533810 GCA_013398815.1 Ibidorhyncha struthersii
GGCTGCGAGCCTCCTGCCCGCCGTGCGGCGAGCCCGCGCTGCTTTGGTACCACGCCATCCTTCGGCTGATGCTCCTTTGGGTTATCCGTTAGCTCCAGTGCTACTTACGGTTATCCTTTCAACATCCCCCCGCCTGCAGCGCCCGGTGTGTCGGTACTAACGCCAGCGGTAGCAGCCAGGGCAAAGCCAAACTTCCCTCCTGGTGCTGTTCCCGCTGCCGCAAGGTTCGTGCGCCAGGCTGCGTGCACGGCCCGGCAGAGCCCCGACCTGTCTCTGCGCCCTCACCTGCAAAGCAGCATCCAGTACGTTGGCTCTGTTTTTCTGAACGCGTGCGGAATGCTGAGGTAGAGGCTATGCTGTTTACCGAAAGACATAACGGCTGTCAAACACTGTTACTTCCTCTTTTGCAATATAAAATTAGCAGTGGAATCTTACATACAAAAAGGTGGCATTTGGGCTGCGTTTTAAAAATCAGTGTGTCTTTTCTATGTTCATGTATTTGCTTTTGCAGTATGGATTTATAAATACATGCCTGAAGTCTTTGGTGGTTGAAAAGTACGGTGAAGAAACATGGGAAAAATTAAGGTAATGTGTTCCCAATAAATATAGTGCATTGAAAGAAAACGCTCAGGAGTTTAGCAGCAGAGGATTATAATTTCTCACTGGTAAACAGCAGCTGATGTGTATCTCAAGTAATTCGTAGATGTAAATAGCAGGGCAAAAGCAGGAGTTTCTTACCTTGTGACACTTCGTACTCTGATACTAATTTGTGCCAGTTAATTTGTTTTATCAGATAATTAAGGATGACATTTAGTCTTATAGACAATTGTGCAATAGACTCGCTGGCTCACTGTGACAATATCAAAAAGTAATTACACTGAAAAGATGTCATCCTTGATATGGAGTCCATTTAATTCCAGGACTTTCAGAAAAGCAGCCAAAGATAATCATCTTCTCTGGGTTTGTCTTTACTTTGTGAGCTGTATGGTATTTTCCAAGATATAAAGATATATAAATTATACTTAGATACATACCTATGATTGAAGCCAGTATAAAAACTGAGCAAGTTTTCAGTCAAGTCTCCGCAGACCCAAGAGCTTGGTATTGTGGCCACATTGAACAAGCCAGTAAACCAGAAGACAAAGACTCGGCTCGCTCTAGCTGCCCCCCAGTATGTTGCCCTAATCCTTGAAAGAGTTTACCATAATACCATAACTTGAAGTAGCAGAAAGGTGGACAGCACCATTCAGCCATGTTGAAACAATACTCTTAAACCGTTAGGGGAAGTAATGTGTTCCAATATAACGCTTGAAGGTGGTTAAGGAGTGGGTTAACAGCAAACAGTGCTTAATGAATGCTGGTTGGGTCACCCAAGCATGTTATATATACAGCACTGCTGAGACGAGAATATTGTCTTCTCTGTTGCAGACTGCAGGCCGGAGTCCAGGATTCTTTCTTGACTTTTGAAGTTTACAAAGATGAGATCACAATGCAGCTCGTTGACAAAGCCTGCAAAATATTAGGTATGTGTCACCGTCCCTCAAAAATGAACCATCCCAGGTGAAGCCTGAGACTGCAGCCCAGGTTTTAGTCTCCTGCGCTCTTTGGAGTGCCCTCCCTATGTTGCAGATTTTCTGTATTCACTCTTAATCCACCTGACAGCATTTCAAGAACCTCCAAGCCGTTCATATCCATTAAGGTACCTTTATTTTGCCAGGTGTTCCTGCTGACATGGTTCTGAGAGAGTTTGGAGAGTATTTCTTTGAATTCTGTAAACGCTCAGGCTATGACCACATGCTGAGGACACTGGGTGGAAATCTCTACGAGTTCATAGAGAACCTGGATGCACTGCACAGCTACCTGTCCCTTTCTTACCAGGCAAGTTCAAGGAGTTTGCAACTGCAGGAGCAGTATCTCATAGGTGTGAACAAATAATGGAAAGAAGATGCAATAACAGGCTCTCCTATGTTCTGAAATGTATTACTACAAAATGTTAGGACAATTTTTTATAATATTTTTTTCTAAGTATTCCTCAACATTAGATATTATTTAGTACATTGGCTCTAATGCATAGTATATTTTCCTTCACAGATGAGCATATTTAATTTTCTATATTTCAGCTTATTCAGATGACTGCTTTTTTTATTAAGACACAGGATGCTTTTGTTCAAGTGGAATTCACCAGCAAAAGATATTGAAGTTTTGTTTTTGTTTGTTTTTCCTCAGGAGATGAATGCTCCATCTTTTAGAGTAGAAAAGAATGAAGACGGGTCGATGCATTTACATTACTATTCAGATAGAAGAGGTCTGTGCCATATTGTGCCAGGTAATCAGATGGAATGCAGATTACAGATCAGCTGGTAATACGGTAATCATATATTTGCAGATACACTTTGCTCCGGTTTCAGAATCTTTTTTTCAGAGAAGCACCGGCCATGGAATTGAAGCCCGGTAGAGTTTAGTCACCAGATGTCTGACCTTGGTATTTCCCTCCTGCCTGATCACTCCTAGCTCCCAGTAGCTTCAACAAGATTTACGATATGACAACCCGGGCCATAAGTGTCCATTCCTGCTAGAGAATTCCTATAGAACTCCTACAGAATTCCCATCCTGGAAGAAAAAATTGAAGTTCATGGTGTGTACTGTGTCTAACTGTTGATTAGTTCTCAGTGACTCATGCTCCTTCAGTTACAGTGAGGTACAAATTATAGTTGGAGACATCCATCCATCTTGTAATGAATACTCGTGCAGTACACGCAATCTGTAAAGGCACTATTGAACCCTGTTGAAAACCGAATCTTTTCCTGGCATTTATAGGAATCTCCACAGTTGCACTTGAGCGAGGGTTAAACAGCTGTAAGTCCGTAAGAGATTATCATATTCCTTTCTTTCATAGATGCTGCTGAAAAGTTTATCAGTTATCAAAAGTTCCTCCTTTGTCAAAACTCATTTCGTATTCCTGTCAAAGCACAGAACTATTTGGAATTTCAGACAGAGCTTTTCATCTCATTGTCCAGTATCTCGCCTAATAGCTAAACAGAAATGAGAGGACTGATTGTGCATCTTCATGAAAGATATTTCCTTCTTTTAAAAAGAAAATACTCTGCAACAACTGAAGTAGATTGTTACAGCAGAATCTCTTTAGACCCTGTGCATTTTTGGGGTTAATGGGAATTCATATTATTGCTATGTGTGACTATTCGGACACATTCTTCGGATATCCTGCTGAGCTTCTTCTGGTGAAAATAGGCATTTGTCATCAGACAAGACAAAAGAAACAGTAACTTTAAACCTTATCTCCTATGCACTTATTCTTATCACGGCAACGGTAGTAAGAAAGACATAGGTTGCTTTCTTCTTTTAGAGTCCTTTGGAAAAGTGATTTCTGAAACAGTGAAATTCCACTGTGGGCCCTCTAAAAGGGAAAATGGAAAGGGTTTGTTCTTGGCAACACCTTGTCTTTTGTTTCCCCTTCAGGAATCATCGGTGCAGCAGCCCTGGATTTTTTTAACATTGAGATTTCAATGGAAATAGTCAATCAAACGGAAGAAGAAGAAAGAACTGGGAAAAAAGAACATATTGTTTTTCTTGTCACTCAAAACCCTGTATTTTCGTACAAGGAAAGAAATGAATTTTCTTCCTCATCTCAATATCTTGCTGACTCTGAAAAACAAATTGAGAACCAACTGAATAAAGAGGTATTTTAATATTCATTATCACTATATTATTAAAATAGGATTAAAATAAAAACACCCTTGAATTTCCCTTGGGATTTATTTCAACAGGACCTTGAAAAAGCCAAGAATACAATTAGAGGCAGTGGAAGCTCTGTTTGTCCTGTCAAGAAAAGTCACTGGAAAACAATAAGAGGAATAATCACATTAGGAAAAGGTGAGAGATCATTCAGAGGGAGCTTGTCATCATTTCTGAGCCTTTTTAGTAAGAAAGTCAGTAAGCCTCCCTGTTTCCACCCACCCATCCATTTTGAAGTTACCATTCATATTTCCTTCGTGTCTTTTCAAAATGTTTCTGGTTAAGTTTCTTTCGGTTAGACATCGGTAGTCAAAGAAAAATTGCAGATAATAAGCATGCTTAGTGATGACAGATACTTAAATGGAATATGACTTGTCACTTTTGTCTCAAACAGGGTTTTTTTCTGAAAAGTATTCTTCTGTAAAATGTCATTGCGGTACATTTGATATTTCCTTCTCATGTCACTTGGTCTAAGATGATGAATTTAAAAGACTGGTTTTTAACTTGGTAGCTGCTACTCCTTTCCAAAGTTATCAACCGTAGTAAATTCTGAAAGCCAAATTATACCCCCCCACTACCAAAAATCCACTGCTAATCTAGTAATATATTATATGTTTATATATGTTTATAAAACTGAAGGATTTTTTCAGTGAGGATCTTTTGATTCCCCAAGAGGAATGAGAATCCAGCTTAGTATCGCTAGGCTGTCTGGATTCTGGGAAGAGTGAAAAATTGAACCTGATATCTGGTGCAATGCTATATGCATTACAAAAGCAGCTATCTTGAGTAAGAAATTAATATATATTCAAAATAAAATTTTGGAGTAGCATTATCACTTAAAAAAAATAATCCTTTAACAATAAATGCAAATGTTATCAAGAGCCAGACCTGGAAAAATTAAAAACCCACACTGACTTCCCCTGAAGCAGTAAGAGGTCTAAATGTTAGGTCCTAACTTTGTAATCTTTTTCACCAGTCTCCAAAGTGACTTGGGCATTTGTTATCAAACAGAATTTACTAGAGTAACTGTCATAGCCACCTTCTAGGGGAAACAGATCGCTTGAAATAATCGTCCTTTTGATTATTGTGGGTTACTGGAGAAGGCAAGTTCATACTGTGAAGATCAAAGACTTTGGGTGCTTCAGTCAGATGAGCACTTTTGACTATTTTTACCCATTTTATTCATTTTACAAAAATATCTGTTCACTAGCAAGCACAACCTGCTCTGTAGATTTGTGACCATTTTGAAAAAAAGCCCCTCAGGGTAAGTAAAAGAGAAATGAAACAGTAATTAGGTCTTTGTGCTATGGACTAGAGTTCTTTGTATCGGAGACTGAAACCCAGATCATGCTGGGTTTTTTCTCCATACGCGTTCCTTAATAGCTAAGAAAATATATTAAATCCACTTCTGTGTAAATTTTTGTGGGATATAGCTGTGTTATATTGCTGTGACATCTGCAGATTCATAGAGCAGCAACATCTACAGTTGTTCATCTATTCTTATTGTTTCCAGATAATTTCATGCATCTAATGCTTTGCGCTTTTTGTGTAGTTAAGTTTTAAACTCTCAGCCAACTCAGATTAGTTGCTAATCAGCTGTGTGTTAAACTGCAGAGCATTTAGCAAGATGTATGCACGTTTCTGGACCCAATGCTGTTTACTTTGTCTTCACTCGTTATGATACAGGGTCTCATCTCACTGAGTGCTAAAAAGTAATGCTGACTGCTTTTATGAGGTGCAACCCGATTAAAAACTACATGTTTATCTTGCCACAGGTAAGCTCCTGAGAGGATTTGATCCTGTTTATCCCAAGAGCCTCTGGATCGACACAAAAACATTTTGCAATGGACTTCCTTTTCATATGGTTTTTGACAAAGAGGTAGGTGAGCATGTGGTAAGGGCCTGTAGTTTGTGTAAAGCATATAGTAATTTTCTTCTGTTTTGACTGTCCTGCAGTTCACTGTAGCGAGGACTGTGTGCTGTGTATACAGGGCACGCTCGTTTGTGGGGTTCGCACAAGTGCTCTGTACAGAGACATGCAGTCAAAGTCCCTCATAACAACAGGATCTGGATCATTTCAGATAGGAATCTCCTTTGAATTTAGTGAGATTACCACGTCGGAAACAGCTGCAGATATGCTGACAAGGTGTATTGCAGCAGTCTATCCGTTACCAAACGCTGAACAGAATTTTCTGAGGTTTCTGGCCACCTCCCTGTCCTTGGATGTGCCAGAGACACGACCCATCCTTTAAACTGGCTTCGTACTTACAGCTAGTCACCCAAGTCTAGCTAGTCTCTCCTCCCAGTTACTACTCTGTCCAAAGGCTTTTGTAAGGCTTTGCTGGCGACTGAGGCTCGACGTGCTTCCTGAGGCTACTCCGACAAGGTTTCTGCTGGGAAAACCCAGCTACCTACTAAATTGGGCAGCATGCAACCCCATCTAGTAGGAACTGGACCCCAAAAGCTCTTTATCTTCCAGGGGAGGATTGAGTCTCCTCTCCTGTGCACACATACTCTGCAGCAATGGAATTGCCTTTCCCTTGGCTGGGGCTGCCCTGTGGCTGGTTTCCAGCCAGCCTGGCTTCCCACCGAGCTACAGTTCCTCTTGTTCCCAGTTCCATGCAGAGAATATTAGCTTAAGACGGGAGCAAAGAAAGGAGAAGCTGAGAATAGGAAAGCAGAAAAAAGCTGAATACAGCCACCCAGGGAACACGTTTTGGCATCGTGCTGATAAAGATTCCAGAGCACGTCGTCTGCTTGATGCCACCGTCCACATTAGCCAAAGTTCACAGTTTTAAACCATTCAAGCCATCCAGTCTGCATAATTTGGTAAAATTACTAGTGTGGAAAAAGGACAAGTCCTGCACCCATTATTGGTAGCTAGGTCAGAGCTTCACTAACTCTGATGACAAGCAGCGAAGGCAGGGTAGATATTTCTATGGGAGTTAAGAGCTCATGTATTGGCTAAAAGAGGATGACTAAACCTTTCCACAGCGATGGTTAAGAGAAAGTAACCCATGGCATCAATTAGAAAATTAATATTTGCCAGGACATTTTATGCCACAGTTATTTTCTTTTTGGAATGCAGAACGTGCTCTGGTATCTCTAATTTTCTCTTGCAGCTACGTTTTGTTTTGTTTCTAACCATTGATAGGGAAGACCACTTGGATAACAACATTCCGTTCTGGGGGCTTTGTCTTGCTACGAAGTACACTCACTCAGAGCTTTGCAGTAATACACTAATGAGATAGAAACTTTGCTCAGAAATAAGCCGTGTAAGTGAGTAGCTGTAGCTTGGCCTGAAGCCAAACAGGATATGAATTATAACACGTTGTCCATATTTTCTTTTTAAGCTCAGAGTGAAGCAAGCTGGGGTGAGCATTCAAAAGATAGTACCTGGCCTTCAGACCATGGGCATCTGCTTGGATCACTATTTCAGTATCGTTCACCCAGAAGTACCCTTCACCATCTCTAGCATTCAGAAATTCATCAACAGCCAATTTGTTTTCCAGACTAGAAGAGAGACGATGCCAGAGTCATGGAAACGACGGCCAATGCTAGAGCTGAGAGGTACTTCCCTGTTTTCAATAGCATGTGTTCATATTAAATCAGGAATTATGCTGGAATTGAACTAATGCCTTTCTGTGGACTCCTGGCTTCACATAAGTCCTATAAATGGGCTCGCCTTTATGCAGTGAGAAGAGGATTAGATGGTTCTGTTAAGAGAAGCAGTACTTTAAGATGCTTGTAGACAAATTCTGCTATTACCTCACCAGATTTTGAAGGCTTTCAGTCAGAAATAACAACTGCGCTCCCATCTGAAAGGCTTAGAAAGACAGTGTTTTGCTAATGCTGCAAAACCCACATCTTTGCAGGTTTCCTGACTAACAGGGGCAAAGGCAAGGGAGGATTAGATTGTTTTCTGAACCACCTCTAGTCTCAGTTATTCAGAGTCACAGAGCTGACTCAACTCCAGTTGAGTTTGGAAGGGACCTCTGCAGATCCCCACTCAAAGCAGGCTCAACTACGGCAGGTTACTCAGGACCATGTCTAGTTGGATTTTGAATATGTTCAAGGATGGAGACTCCCCAGTCTCCTTGGGTGACTCAGTCCAGTGTTAAACCACCTTTACAATAAAAAGTTTTTTTCTCATGTTTGAATGGCATTCCTGCATTTCAATTAGTGCCCATTGTCTCTTGTTCTTTCATTGGATACCACTGAGAAAAGTATTTTTTACTCCCTCCTATCAGGTTATTTGTACACATTAATAAGCTCCCCCTGAGGCTTGTCTTCTCTAGGCTGAACAACCCCAGCTCTCTTAACTTCTCCTTGTATGACAGATGCTCCAAGCCTTCCCAGGTCCTCTATCCTTTACTTCTTGAAAATAGTGACATTTACTTTCTTCCAGTCCTCAGGAACCTCGTCCTGTCACCATGACTTTCAAAACTAATGGAGAGTGGCCTCACAATGACACTGGCCAGCTCCCTCAGCACTCCTGGATGCATCACATCAAGTCTCGTGGACTTCTGTATATCCAATTTGTGTAAATGTTTACTAACCTGAACCTCCTGTGCCGATGGTAGGTCTTCATCACTCCAGACTTTCCCACTGGTCTCAGGGCCCTGAGATTACTGAAGGGTGCTTCTTACCAGCGAAGACTGAAGCAAAGAAGGCGCTGAGTACCTTGGACTTTTCCATATCCTTTCTCAGCAGATCCCTTGCCTCATGCAGCAGCAGACCCACATTTTCACTAGTCTTCCTTTTGCTGCTCATATACCTGTAGAAGTCCTTCATGTTCCTCAATAGATACAGCTACAAGTGGATTTTGGCTTTTTCAACCCCGTCTTTTCCTCTGGGTTGACCTCAACCCACATTTCACCTCTGGTATTTCTTTCCTTTTTATGTTTGAGTTTAGTCAGGAGCTCCTTGTTGATCCATGCATGCCCCTGCCATGTTTGCTTGACTTACTACACATCAGGATAGACCATTCCTGAACTTGGAAGAAGATATCCTTTGAAAACAACCAGCTCTTCTGGACCCTTCTTCTTTCCAAGACTGTACCCTGTGGGATTCTTCCAAGCAGATCCCTGAATAGGACGAAGTCCAGTCTCCTCAAGTCCAGGGCTGCGATCTTGCTTTTTCATCTTGTTCACTCCTCTCAGGTTCCTGCACTCCACCATCGCACAGTCATTGCAGCCAAGGCTGCGCCCAGCTTTCACATTCGTAGTTCTTCACTGTAAGTATCAGGTCTAGCAGGACACCTCCCCTCATCAGCTACTTGTGTCAGGAAGCTCACCTGTCAGTGCCTCTGCACTCCAGAAACCTCCTGAATTGCTTGTGTTATCTGTCTAGCAGATACCAAAGTATCTCAAGTTTACCATAAAACTTCCTCCACTTGTCTTAAGAAGGTCTCATCTACTTTTTCTTCCTGAGCAGGGCATCTGTAGCAGACACCCATCACGACCGCACTGGTCTGCCCTCTAATTCTTATCTAGAAGCTCTCAGCTGGCTCATTGTCCAGCCCTAGGCGGAGCTCCTTGCATTTCCCTTGCTCTCTCACACAAAAGGCAGCTCCCCCTCCTTGCCTGCCTGTCCTTTCTAAAGAGTCTGCATTCAGCCTTTGCAGTACTCCAGGTGCGTGAACTACCCCGCCAAGCCTCCATGATCCAAATGACGTGGTAGCCCTGAACCTGCACGCAGATCTCTAGTTCCTCCTGATTTTTCCCCGTGCTACGCATGTTTGTGTACAGGCACCTCAGAGAGGTGCCCAGTTGTGCCCATTTCCCAGAAAAGGTACGAGAGTTTCCCCCATAATGCTGCCCTGTGTGTTTTTCTTTGCAGAGGTTAAAATCAAATCTATAATGCAAGGCATTACTCTGGGGCAATTCCTGCAATGTGGTTGTATTGTCACTCTTGGTTTTGGTTGGGATTCGATGCCAGTTGCCCTGTGAATCTCCCCAGCCCTCAGCTACGGCCTCCTGCTTCGCTGGGGACCTGCGGAAGGGATGCAATGCCAGCCCTCAGAGCCAGCTTCTGCTCGTGGAGCCACCAGACTCAGCATGGAAATGCGCTGAGCTGTGTAAAAGTAACTGTCCAGGTCTCGCCTCCCCATAGCTCTACATGTCAGCCTGTGCACCCGACACAGAATCGCTTTGTCCTGCTAAGAATTGTCTTTGCCAAAGAAATTACCGCTTTGCACGTGGAACACCATTTTACACCCGGCTACCCAGCACAGACCTTGGATTGCATCTTTGGCGGGTACAGACGATGGTGAAAAGCGGGGTGAGCATTCCCGCAGTAATACACCACAAGTATGGCTCCTGCCAGCGCCCGCTGCCCGTCTGCCAGGAGAGGGGCGGGAAGGGGCAGGGGACGAGGGGAGTGCTTAGCGGCAAAGTCCTGATAACGTGGGTACAGCTGGAGGAAAGAAATGGCTTCTTCTGCACCTCCATTCATTTTGATTCCTAAAATGCGAATAGGTGATTCATTCTTAATTTATGCCTTTGAGGGGAGTTATTTGCTACTGGCTGGGTTTCAAATGCGGATAAAAATAGATTAGTTAGCTGTGCTTTTATTTTTTTGTAGTCACATTTTCAGATTCTGATTTCTGTCTTCACCCTCCCCCCACAATGTTACATAAGGGTTTACCAGTTAAAATTACTTGAGCAAAACCCATATTTTATTTGCTTTATTTTTACTAAGAAGAATGAGTATGGAATGATTCTCTGCTTCCTGTAATTAACTATAACGACATTTGGTTTAAGTGTTCTGTGACCTCAATTTTGCTTCTCTGAACTGTATAATATGACCTAATTTTCCCTTCTCTCCTTTCACCTTTACATAACGAGTGTCAAATCTGGTATTCCTGAGATTCAGAAAAAATTAAGAATTTAGGGAGACCTTGAAAAAAGTGATGTTACTGAAACAAGGAACTTGAACTAGTCACAGGTACAGTCTTAGTTCCTTTTGTGCTGTCAGGGTTAATTCACATGGTGTCTCTGATATTCCAATCCTGTTAGTTTTTAAGCTGTTCATCCAGTTGCCCTGGGGATGGGGTGAGAGAAAGAAATAAATAGGAATTCCTAGATTGCTCTTCAGAAACCAAGGATACTTATGAAGCAAATTAATAATAACAACAATAACAACAACAGCAGCAGCAAAATATAAAAAATCAAACCCATAATCAAATCTCAACAAAGAAAACAAAACCTCAATCCCCTACCAAAAATCCCTTCTACCTTTCAGGCATTTTTGTACCTGCTTATTTAGAAGATCATAGTGACTGAAAGCTCCAGGTTCCAGGCAGGGTGGCTCTATTGACTTTACTGGGACTACATTTTACCTGCTGTGAAATTAAACTTTAAATGTTTCACTTAATCTTTGTGAGTCTCAGTTCCCCTGTGCATGATGCTGACTCACTGGCTTCAGGAACAGCTCAAGAACTGGTAGCAGAGCAGAGGAGAGGAGAGGAGAGGTGTTGGCAGCACTGGGGTTCCTCGTGAAGAGGAGGGCCCTGAAGCACGGTTGGACTCTGCCTAGCAGTTGTAATAAGTGAGTGACTGCTTTCTGGGTCCTGACATTTTTTTATTTGCCTCGTATACCTTCTCCAAACAAGTAGAGTAATTCCTGTGATGACACAGATCCTACAAAAAGCCACTATCCTTAGAACACATCCCCTAAAATTAATATCAGTAATACTGAGCATCACATGGAAATCCAAGCCTGCTGAAAGTCTTACCGACACTTGTTTCAAACAGGCCAGATGATCTGGATGGAGTCCCTGCAGTGCATGCTCTACCTCTGCTCACCTTTGCTTCGCACTTTGCATGAACTGGAGGAGCGACAGATGCATATTGCAGACATTGCACCTCACGACGTGACCAGGGATTTAATTCTTCTCAATCAGCAGCGACTGGCAGAGATGGAGCTCTCTAACCAGCTGGAGAGGAAGAAGGAAGAACTGCGGATACTGTCAAAGCACCTAGAGGAAGAGAAGAAAAAGACTGAAGCTCTGCTCTACGCCATGCTTCCTGAGCACGTGGCCAACCAGCTGAAAGAGGGGAAGCGAGTTGAGGCAGGTGAATGAGTAGGATGCATTTGTGATGCATGATTCGTGCACCAGATAATGGTGATAGGGAGACTGGAGTGCTGTCACAGCCCTACTGCCACTGTCGTGGAGTATGTTCTCTACTTGGTGATGTTCGTGGATAGGAGGAGGACCACAGACCCTTCATCTCACTGATAACAAAGCTTAGACTATTCTTTCAAACAAAACTTTGGGGCTGTTTGCCAAAATTGTTCCTTAGGAGGTGAAAGATGGTGGCAGCTGCCCGTTCAGGGAACAAAAGTCCATGTTTCAACAATAAACTGAGTTTTTGTTTTTTAACGTGGGTATACAGGGAAATGAGGGCTCAAAAATGAAAGGAATAAAGAGATTGGTCTTTCACAGAAAATTCTCTTAGTTCCTCTATGCTATCTATAAACCTAGAATCATCATGATTCCCATTGTTATTAAGGACAGCAAGTAAGAATATGCTTAAATTCCCTTTAGTAAGCACATATATGAAGTCAGGGGTAAAGAGCTAAGTATATCCTGTATATGGATGGACAGAGTGATGCATTCAGATGTCTGGATTGTTTGAGATGTGCGATGATTCTTATATTTGATATACTCTTATACTGACATCTCTCTTTCATATCAGCACCTGTATATGAGTATTACAACTGATAGGTCATACGTCCTAAAAGAATGACGAGAAAGTAATCTTTGCAAACAGGTCTCAAAGAGATGTCGTGATTGTCCAGCCATTACAAGTACTTACTACTGGTCTTTCTGCTCACAGGAGAGTTCAAGGAGTGCACTATATTGTTCAGCGATGTTGTGACCTTTACCAACATTTGTGCCCAATGTGAACCTATTCAGATAGTTCTCATGTTAAATTCAATGTACCTGAGATTTGACAGACTGACCACGGTGCATGATGTGTACAAGGTATGTACTGATCGATAAGGGCTGTAGAAATAGTCTAGAAAAAGATTTTGTTGTTGTTTTGGGGTTTTTTTTGTTTGTTTGTTTTTAAATGCACTTAAATCCTCTTCCCCCGGCATGATTTTTTTGATAAACCATAAAACATTGCATATTTCTAGTGGCCACACAGAGAAACTAAAAAACAGGCAGAGATGTGATTAAATATGGTTAAATCTTTGGTCAGGAATGTAACGTCTATAATGGGCTAGAGTCTCTTTCCACAATGCTGACACCAGAATGGCTGTTCTCTCTCTCCTCTTCTCAAATGCCTACCCAATGTGACAGGATAGCCTAGTTTATGGACTGATTGGAATCATTTTCCTAGTTCTTTTATTCCAACCTGTTGTAAATAGGTCCCTGTATCATTAAGTGTCTCCTTTGGTGGGAAATAACATTATAAACAATACCCAGATAATACCTAGACTTTGTTTTGCTACATAGAGATCTTAGGCAATGGTATAGATCTCCTGCTGGTCCTAAAGAGCATTGATTAGATCTAGACTGTCATGTATGCGTTGTCTCCAAACCATGCTGGAAGGATCAGAGCCCTGGTTGACTTACAATAGTAGTGTTATTCACATCTCCAGAGCTACTGAGATTTGATAAGCTCGAGCAAGTCCTAAGTTTCTGTCTATCCTCAGCACATTAAATACTTAGGAAGGCAGAAACAATAAAGAGTGAAATCCAGATCTCATTCATTCCTTGCTCAGGCAAGGCATGCAGTTCATCCCACAATAAATTGTACTGGGAAATCAGAAGCATTTCTGCTTTGGCAAGGAAAATGTATTCAATAATTGAAGCATCCAGGATATGGCCCACAGATTTTAGGATAAATTAGCATCATATTCTATCTAAATCATACATCATGAGTCAATTATCTGTCACTATAATAATCCCCTTTTGACGCCTGTATATAACTCCTATTAATATTGAAGAAGGTTACTAGGGTACAGAGAGGGAGGATGAGATTACTATTTCAGGGAATTGAGAAAGAAATTAGATATTGAACTTGATGAAAGAAACTTGGCCCAAGCTTATAAACATCTGAAGTTATGAATAAATCTTGTTAAATTAAATCTCCTACCACGGCCGAAAAGTAATTAGGGTATCTATCTGCATTAGTAGCTTTTCACAATTGTTTTTAATTTGTTACAGGAAATTACTGGCATTACTATGGGGTTGGCTATCTAATATAAGGCATGTACAGGAACATATTTTTCAAGACTAATGTGCTGAACAGTTTTAAGTCATTATGTTAATGAGCAAACCCATAGATGAAATTATGTTCCCGCTCTCCTATTGGTGTTCATTTTTAAGAAAACCAATTAATCTAATTTAAACTCATCTCCTATTTAGTGATGGTAAATGTAACAATAAAGTCTCATAAGAGCAGTTCAGAAAATTTCCTTACCATCTAACCGTCTTTTACAGTGAATTTTAAACATTCGCAAATTCTCTGTTTCAAACAGGCCTATTCTATTCCCAGTGAAATCTCTGGTACAGGGACAAACCCCAAATATTTCTCAGGCACCTTATCACACACTCCAAGGAGACTGAATGCCTGAAGGAGGACAAGCCCTTCAGCATTTGTCTCACAGGCTGCAGCACGTTGTGGGAAAACAGCAGGTTGTAAGGAAGGATGCTCCTGAACTGCTTAGTTCACGCTTTGCATTCTCTGACATCCTGGAGACTGAAGGTTTCTTAATTTCATGTGAACCCCTTGGTAATAATCACCAGTGAACAGACTCCCTTGCTTTATTGTGACTTTTCAAAAAAGAGATCTCTTTTAAACAGGAAATACTCTCGTAACACCAGTTGTGAATTAGAGCTAATTAATAGCATTCAACTATCAGATAACCTCCTGGCTCAGGAGCCTGTGCCTGGGGATAGCTCTTTGCATATAGGTCTGCCCTGGATAAGAGGAAGGCAAGAAGTTTGACACTTTCACAGCATCCCTTACTCCTTAGGGTCTCTCACGCTAATACCTCAATTGGGTCAAGTAAGCAGGGACAGAATGCACTGAATTTTTTAGTGTAGAGTCAAGGAAAGGATCCCCATATCAAGGAAACGCACACGTGCTAGAGATTTTTAGTGACTGGAAACATCTTTTAGAAGAAAGGGTGAGTTGTTGCAGGTAAGAAGAGCCCCAAACAGCAAAGCACTAACCTCAGCAAGATGGCATGCTCATATGTGTGTCCCTCTCAATTAAAGGTGGAGACAATTGGAGATGCATATATGGTAGTAGGTGGGGTCCCTGTGCCTGTACCCACTCATGCTGAGCGAGTTGCTAACTTTGCCTTGGGGATGATTATAGCAGCTAAAGGAGTACAGAACCCAGTTTCTGGAAATCCTATCCAAGTAAGTTGTTAACACAGAGATGCATGTGTGTCTGTCTGTTTCTTGGGTTTGGCTTCTGGTTAATGTATTGCAGTACGACATCAAAGAGCTTCTTCCAACTCTGTGACTTTGGGCAGTGCCCACATGAGTACATTTTTCATGAAGAGCCTCTCCTTGTGGATATTTGATATTTTATATCAAAGTGTCCAAAAGTCCAGTGTTGTGTTAGGATGAACTTTTAGGTGGCATTAAGAAAACATTAAGAAAGATAAGAAAAATAATAAGTGACATTTTTTGGGGGTATTTTATGTCTTTGTAAAGATTAGAGTTGGGATCCATACAGGTCCTGTCTTGGCTGGAGTTGTTGGAGAAAAGATGCCTCGTTATTGCTTGTTTGGAGACACGGTGAACATAGCTTCCCGGATGGAGAGTCATGGTGTCCCAAGTAAAATTCATCTAAGCTCCAGTGCCTATCAGTGAGTAACTATGATGGAAACTTTTCCTGTTAAAAGCTGCGCTAAAAAACAGTGCCTTGACAGCTGCAGCTTTCAGATGTAGATGATGCTGTCTTTAGTCACTGATTTATGCAGCTTACTTATAAAGAATAATCACTGCTTGAAATAATCAGAATAAATAAATTCTTTGCAAATGCACTTGTACATGAAGTCAGAGGTTTAAGAGTCTCAATGCTAAAGAGCAAAATACGGGGAAAAAAGAATTGTGATAGCTTATTTGGAAATACTGGTAGAGTGATGTAGATGCTAGAAAGACAGTCAGAACATTTAACTTGACAACCTGCATAACAAAAGCTTTAAAATCTCTCTGAGCACAACAATTTGTGGCAAAACAGTTTTATTTGCACTTACTAAGGATTAACCACTATCCTATTCATGCAATGAGTAATCTACTTTCCTAAAACTCATGTCACTAAAAATTAAATACTACATTTTCAAGAATTTTACCTGTGCATAAAATATGTTTGCAAGAGGTGGAAGTGAAGACAAGCTACAAAGGAGGAGTACAAAAACATTGTCTGGGCACATAGGAATGATATTAGGAAAGCCAGAGCTCAACTATAATTGAAATGGGCAAAGAAGGTTCAAAGGCAATAAGAGGAGCTTCTGCTATGTTAGCAGACAAGTCTAAATAGAAGTGTGGAATCACCTGCTGTGGCAGGTGATTTAGTGACACTGCCTTGAGTAAAGGCTGAGTTACTCAAGGCCTCCCTTACCTCAGGCTTCTCTGACGAGGTCTTTGAGGTCCCTGCACCTAGAGTCAGAGTTCAAGGAGTAGGTGAAGTACCACTATTGGAAGAGGATCAGATCACGGGTCTTTTGAGAAATCCCAGTCTATAGAAGTGTATGGGAGCAGATGGGATGTCTCCAGTGGTAATGAGAGAGCATTACAGTGCTGCTGACTGTCATCTTTGGAAGGTCATGAACATCAGCACCGTAGCAAGTGAAGAAAGCCAGATGTTACACCTATACTGAAAAATGGCAAGGAAGACAGGCTGAGGAACTATAGGCTGGTCAGCTTCCTGTCAGTCCCAGTAAAAAATTAAGTCCCCTTGGAAGCCATTTTTGGACACGTGAAGGTGGCAATTGGGAATAGCCAGTGTGGATTTGAGTAAATCATGTTTGGCAAACCTGATTGCCTTCTCTGATGAAATGACTGGAGATCTGTCTAACTGGTATTGGCAGTTAAGTTCTATTTACTGAACTTAAGTTCTATTTACTGATCAATAAGAACCCTCCACCATAGTGAAATATTTGACTGTGTGATCCATTGATTTTTGATCAGGCTGTACATGTAAAGCTATAAAAGCACAGCAGGCTTGAATAAACAGTTGAAACAAACCCTCAGTTGTTCACAGATCAATACTGTTTTTCCCGAACTGTTGTGATTTGATTACTTAGATTACAATAGCTTTTCTAAATCATCAGTGTCATTTTTGCTTGAATTTTCATGTGTCATTTTGCTTCTGATATTTTAGATGCCTAAAATACAAGAATTTTGAGATGACCGAAAGAGGAGAAATAGAAGTAAAAGGCAAAGGGAAAATGCACACATACTTCCTCGTTAGAAATAAAACTGCAACTGAGAATGAGATAATGGGAAGGCCAATGAAAGGTGTAGATTCTGGCCGTGAATTTGTTCAGTCCTTTCAAGAAGGCAGGACTGAAACGATACCAAGTTGTCATCAGCCAGGTAGAGTCAGCTCCACATGTCTTTCCATCCTTGAACAAATGAACGTTACTACAACTCAATTAAATATACTTTTCTGTTCTTCTTTCAGTTACTCAGACTCAGCTCGAGAAGGACCAGATCCCAGCTATTGCAATGAAGTATAGTGATGGCCCCACAGATGCACAAAACAGCTTCAAAAGAAGAAATCAAGCGAAAATTGCGGATTTAAGAGGTAGTTATTTAGGTACCATCTAGCAAAGACAACAGAACTAGGAAGTAACCGAGGCTTAATCTTGCAGCTTTGGTATATTCTTCTTCTGAATAATCATTGTTTTACTCAAGCCAGAAATTCACGCCAACATATCCATGTTGGTGAACCTAACCATTCTGCCCGCTGTTTAGGGCCAAACAAATTCACCTGCAGCACCATCCCAGGTGTTAATTGTGCACTAGGGAGAAAGAAGCTGACATAGCTTGCTTCACAAATCCAATACACCACCTTCTCCGAGAAAAGCTGCTGTTATTATTTGTGGTTATGGGGAAGCCCTTATCAACTCAAACCTGAGAAAGAGAAACCTCACAGGCTATGCAGCATGTCGGTCCTCAGGCCAGTCTCCTGCAGGGATTAGAAGGATTTATTACCATGCCCGTGTTCTGCGACCAAAGTTCATTCTCCTTTGAAGTAGCTGATATTGAAAGAGAGATAATGGATTTGATGCCATAACAGCCTAATCTAATGCAGCAAGTCTTGTAATTCTGTTTACATTTTGTGGATTTTATACAGACTAAATATGTTGTCACTGATTACTAGAAAATATTTTACTCCCTTCCCTCCCACCTGCTTAGACGTGGTAGTTAATCTAGTATATGGTGTGCTGACAAACAGAAACCCCTACAGTCATTAAAAACTCACACTGAAGGAGTGTTTCCTTTCAGGCAAAACTTATGATTCCATAAGTGATGGGAGTTTCCACGGCAACCAGCATGCAGATGATGGTCCTTGTCCTCTAAACCGGGGAAGAGTCAAACCTGCTACTGAAGAGTCACAGATCAGAAATGTTCGCTCTAATTTTTGCAGTTTACTCTAAGTTTCTTATTTTTTACATTAAACAGAGCAATTTTATTATAATTTAGTGCATTTTGCTGTTGTGGGACTGATTTTGTATATCAAGTACCACATGATTTTGTAAAAAAAAAAAAAAAAAAGGGAAAAAGACATTTCATCGCAGTTTTCAGCAAAAAGAAAACAACTAAGGATATTTTTTATTTAATCAATCTACACATGCCATATAATACTCTCACTGGAGAATGAAACCACCACAAGATGCTTTCAAGACATATCTTTCAGCCTCTGCCATGTCTTTGAATATCCCTAAGTAAAAATCACTTTTTGGTATGTCATGCAGCAAATTGAGAAAGAGGTGACTCATCCAGCTAGAAATATTCCTACTCAAATGAGCACTTGCCATAAAAGAAACATTCCCTGAAGTGACCATCTGTCTTGACTTCAGCACAGCCCACAACTTCTCCGTGTAAAGTCAGCAGAGTTTGATCTACATTTTCACTGTGATGACAGTTTGATCTCCTAACAGGTCTTTTATCGGGTAAAGGCATTATGCAGAATAGATGGAACACAACTTGTATTTTTCCATCTGGAAGAGAAAATACTGTGCATTTTGTAGCACACAGCAGTAAAAACCCATCTGCAACCTTTGAACCAGCTGTCCATGCTGTGCTTAGACGATCGTAGAAGGACGTGTACATCGTGGAGTCATATAGCATCAAATTCATCACAACACTGAAGGGCTGTTCAAGGCCTGTGAACTATTTGAGACCTTCAAATGAGTTGCAAGTTTATTTCTCATTTTCTCACTCCAGCTAAACAAAAATAAAGTTTCAGGACTTCAGAGGGAGCCTGTCAGTGCTGGAATTAATGTTGTTAACGTCATTGAAAACAGCAGAGTTAAAACCCAACATCACTTACCTGATGTCAGAGGCTCCTCAACTGAATTACTTCCATGCTGCCATATTCTTAGATTACAACTGATCAGAAATGTCAGAGAAAAATTGAAGTTCAGCTGTCAGGGATTTAAGATGTAGGAGCAAAACCACAATGGTTATAAAGGTTGTGGACAATTTGGCACATCATAAATTGTGCTCTCACTCCTATAAACGGAGCTTGGAGTAGGTGGAATGCGCTGGGTGACTTTGACAGGAGGTGAGCCCTGCACACCGATTTATTCCCTTTAGGGATGGATTCATTGCCTAAAGATGCAAGCATGAGACCCATCTGAACTTTGAGCAAGAACTCACTGGAGATTATAAAGTTACTCCTCTGTTACAGTCTGGAGCATTACATTTCCACCTCTGTATCTGCGGCAAGAGTGAGACTCTTTAAACACCAGATAGAGAGGTAAGACTGATGAAAGACACCTCCTCCTCTCTGTAATATAGCAAGATGAAATTTCACCTGGTTAGATTTTCTTTTTAAGTCTCTGAGGCAGTAGCTCCCTTGTCTGAGTGCTCTACAGCTCTGTCTATGTTAGCAAGTAGTACAGACCAGTAGAGGAGGACAAGTAGGGTGAAACCATCAGTGCTGTTGTCCCCACTATAGATATTTCAGAGGGCTTGCTAATGTGGTCCCACTCACTGAATACTGGCTAGCTTCTGCAGCACCTTATAAGAACATCCTCTGACTTAGTTTCATCCAGAAGATACCCATTTGTGTGCTTTGAGACCGCTCTACAATGTGAAACAAAGTACAGGCAAGTGGTTTTGACCAGGAAATTCACTCAGCAGGGTACTCCTGACTCTGAAATGCTGAGGTAGATGCACCCTTTAACATTCACACTTTCCACAGTACAACTGAGCAGCACCATTCTGGGAGAGTGCAGTTTTATGAATGGCAGGATTTATTTATTTATAAGGATTTTGCTATCTAGGCACTATTCATTATTTTGGTGAGAGTGAGATCTACTGTAGGTTGAAGATGCATCTAGGGATTATTATTGTTAAGTTGGATATCAATATTTTAAACATGTGACTGTGTGTTACCCTCAGACACACAACATCTGAATTTCACCATCATCCTTAGCAACTCCTCCCCACCGGCACAGTGCTCACAGCTTTGCACTTCTGTATCGTGACCACAGCTTTAAAAAGACTTTCCTAAAGAAAGATAACACCCAATTTCTCCCTCACTTACAATGATGTAATTGTGAATTAACAGTTATATCGGCACTATCCCACTGATCCAAGTTAAGAATCAACGCTGACAAGACTTTGTCTCCAACCTAGAGACACATTTCACTGCTCTTGACTAGTCATGCTGATGGAACAGAGAACATGTTGTTTAACAAATGGCAGTGGTGGACTCTGTCTTTACCGGCATTTGCTCTGGACATTTAAAGCCACTTAGCCGCAAGCACAAGCCTGACACAGGAGTGTACATCTCTCAGTGGTCAGTGCTAATGCAGGAGGGAACCTCTTGCTGTCTCAGCTGCGCTTGCAGTCCCGTACCTGTGTGGCTGAATATCACTGGAGTATCTCTCCAAAGAGAACGATTTCTAATTGGAAACACTTGACAATCCAACAAGCGTGGCCATCAGTGACTAGAGTTTAGTATATATTCCAGAGTGGTTTTAGGTAGAAGCCCAGGGCTCCTCTGAACTTGTATGGATCCTCTTGGGAAGAAGAAAGAAAAAGACCATGGCTTAATTGCTGCCTGTATGTCTCTTCCCAAATTTTAACACTTGCTTTGCTCATACCTGCCCTTTTCGCACTGAATAATCTATGAATGTTAAATATTGGAATGTTTTAATTACCAGTAAGTGCTCCATGGTAAGTGACTTCATGCTGTACTGTGGTAAAACTGATGTGCTAAGTGTTTTTTCTGTGGCCTCTGCTACAATCTGGTTCTCCTGGAGATGCAGAGCTAGGTGAAATCTGCACAACCGCTTTTAAAAATTAATGTGCCTGTGCATCATCATATGTTCTTAAGTCTGTGGGCACTGCTAAAGACCACAAAAGTATCATTCAAAAATAAATCTTTCCGTTAATATACTGATGGCCATTTGTTAATGATTACTTTGATTCGTTTCCCTCTTTTCCCTTCCACCTTTTCTGTTCATTTTCCCTATCAGGATACAAAAGTTTAAGACCATTATACCTATAATAAATGTCCAGTGAGTTTAATTTCTTGACCATGCACAAAGTTATATGTATTTGTGTGACATCAGAATTGGCAGCCCACTACAATTAACATTGTCATACGCTTACTAATACACAGTCTTTGTGTCAGTGACCTGTCTACATTGAATTGACACGAAAAGTGTGGGAGAAGAGAATTCCCATTGCTGCTTCATGGAAGCTGAGGCTTAGAAGACTTAAAAGTTGAGATTTTTTAAAAGCTGTTTAGAGCATATGGAACCCCAAATCCCATTAAATCTGGTGTTCAACCATGAATTTTCAAAAGCGCTTGGGTAACTCAAAGGTCTAGGGGCCAGATTGAATTTCAAAGACATTTGTTGTTACTTTGCTAAGTGAAATCAACTGGATTTAGGCACTTTACTGAACACATATGCAGTGTCCTGTTTTTGACAATGAAGCTTTCATTAAAACATTTAAAACCTGCTTCCCTGTAAATGCCTTCTAAAATGAGCTGTTCAGTAAACTTTCCAAACTGTAACCTCATTTTCTGGAAATCACTGATTCATTGCTGCTGACATTACAATGCAACTCTGTATTGACCCAAGCTGAAAATAAAATCCACAAATAAAATAGCAGTGAAGTTGAAATTATTACTTCATTGATAAGACTATATTACAAATGTACTTGAATATACAAAATATGATGAATTTCAGAATGAAAAAGGAGCACATGTTTTTAGACGAGTATAAAACATTATGGAAAATCCAGAAGGGATTTTTTTTTCCACCAGGTCTCTGCTTTCACTTTTGAAGGCTCAAGACTTTAAGAATAGACAATGAGATTAAAATCTTCTTTAAAGTTACTGGTACAAACATCTACTGTTCATGCATCCTCTGTGGAATATCCATTCAGCAGTGCTGCCTGTACATACAGAAATAGCCATGTGCAGTATTTTTGGTCCATAAATACTTGTAATCAAAATAAACACATGGGACACTATCTTTACTCACATGATTAGAACTAGCAAGTACTTCTCATTTTTTACAAGCGGTTTGTAGTTGTCTCGCACGTTTATTTTGCATCCATTTGCTGAATTTCCACTAATGATTCTTAATCCAAGCCATGCTCAGAAGACATGCCTGAAAAATTCTGATATTAAAAATTCTTCCTATTTTGACTTGGTGTGTGGTCTTTAGTCTCTGACCGCATGAACATACCAAGTCAGAAACATGCACGTGCATACTGACTAGTACTTATTTTCTCCTGTGCTCCCTTGGAGATGAACCCCAAATGGACATAAACAGTCATTGCCAAGTTTGCAGAAATTCAGAGTAATGTTATGAGGGCATTACAGATTCAGTTAACTTTGCTGTATTAGTATTGTTAAGTTTTAAATTTTCACATACAGATAAAACCTTACAGGCTCTTTTAACAGCTCTTATTTTGTCATTTGCATCAAATACCTTTCTGGCAAGGGAATCGGCAAACACAAGCAGTGACGTGGTTTCCGTTTTTTGTGACAAACACATCAAAACCAGCTTCAGCATCCTGTTTACAGCAGTCCTAAGGTGAGGGATCCTTGAGATGTGTTGCACAGGAGCTACTTTGTGGAGGTACCTTTGCTATCGTGTGGCTTCCTCGCGGTGTACAGGCTTCCAGCCGGCTTTGTTGTGGCTTCCATTTCCTCGCTAAACATCGGGCCAGTGACCCGAAACACAGGCTGGGTGATGCTCTGCAGGCACCCTGCCAAAGCGTTTTGCAGGAAAGGAACCTGACACGTCGCTATCATTTAAGGCCAATTTATCTCTAGAATCAATGGGCCTTTAAAAATTCACCATCTCACATATCCTTTTCAGTGATGGTGGTTAACTGTTTTGTGCTCTGATTTTGTGGGCTTTTGAGAGAACCTTGATTTTCAGCATATGATGATGTATCCATTGGTAAGAGGAAACTAACGGCCTTTACTTTACCCCTGGGTGAAAAACGAGAAAGCATTGTGAGGATTACAAATGTATAAAATGTGTAAAGAAACTAAAAAAAAAAATAAATCCACCCCAGCAAGCAAAAGGTAAATGCTTTCAGCACTTGCACGCTGCATGGAGAAAGGATTTCATGCCCCACTGGGACGGGGCTCACACAGTCTTCCCAAGGGACCTAGCATAGTTTGCCTGCCTGCTGGAAGCATCTGCTTTTTTCCGTCCATCCTGACGGCTCTCTATCAGCGCCTACAGAACCCTTAGGGCGCACATGCACCCACATGGGCCCAGGGGGTCCTTCAGTAGCTTTATGTGTACATGCTTTGGTAGCCACCTCTGTACGCGGGTGCAAGAGCAGTGGTTTCTGAGCAGTGAGCGTGCTTTTGACAAATTACACTGACTGCGAAAGCAGAGGAACATGGTCCTTTACGTGTCCTGAAAGCGGTTGTTTGGCAAGTAAAAGGGTTGGGTTTTACAGAGCTTTGGCTTTCATTCTGACTCTCCTCTGCAATCACTGTCAGCTCACTCGGGCCCGTGAGGAACGTGAGAAAGGAAAATCACGAAACTATGAAAGTACTTTCTTGATGGTTACAGGGGGGTGTCTTGCAGAGTGGAGGACCTCTGTGATTTCCTTGCCACTCCTCACCTGCCAATTAGACGTGTCTCACTGGAAGGTGAAACCATCAAGCCTTAACACCCCAAGGGTGACATTTGTACCATATGGGCCTTGTACATTTTGTAATTTTACTGTAACAGCCCTGAAAACAATCCTCAGCTTCTCCTATCCTGCCCGAGAGGTGTATTCAAATATTTAGTCTTTTTTATTTACCCCAAAAAATGGGAATCATGGTATAAATAATGCTCTATCATACATGAATGAAAATGTCATAGACGTGGAAATTAGTGAGTATTTGTTAGTAGTGCTGTCATTTTATTACTTGGATGCAATTGCACTCTAGATAAATCCCAGGTGCTACCTCTAAAGCGTTAATTTTAAAGCAGAAATATCCATCATCACAAATAGGATTATAGCTTTGGAGCAAAATGTGAGAAAACTACAATAAACAAAGAATAGAAAAACCTGTCATGGCCTAGCATGCTGGGAAGCAAAAATGTCAGCATGGTAAAAAATTAAGCTTAATTATCTTGCTGAACTCATTGCCGCAAATTATCCTACTAGTTAAAAGCTTACTAAGATTTCCATCTATGTTAGACCATCGTGTATATAAGGGAAACATCCAACATTTTGACCAGAAAATACATTAAGGTTTTTTCATATAAGAAAAACAAAGCTTCATGCTTTAGGCTATTACCCAGTCTATAGAGGGGATTAGGTAAAAAACCTTTCCATAGCCATTTCTTCTCCTAAAGCAGCCAACATTGTGTGGACGTGGGGCATGGTGCCACACAGGCTGCTGTTCAGAGCTGACAGGGCAGCTCTAAAGAGAACGATAAAATCATCAGCATCATTCGTTTGGCCGCCGGGTAACCGGTGCTTTAAGCCTGTAGGTCCCAGGGCATTAGGTGTAATCGATCTACGTTGCTATTTTGATTGTGTTGAAAGCTGTCTTTCCCCTTAAGAGAGAGCAGCAGTGTTTGCTGTTGCCACTCCTGCTCCTGCACACTGACCCCGTGTTTCCTAACACATACCCGTCCACGCGAGGTGGCTCCAGGGCAAACCTCTCAGAAGCGTTTATGCGTGCTCAGAGTCTTAAGTTTCCCTGAACCCAGCGGCGCGTATGCTCAAATCCAGAGTTACAAGGTCAGGGTGCTTTTGAAAACGATACGAGTTCCCCACCAGGGACTAAATTGAGGTGTTTAAATGCTGTAAAACATCTGACCCTCAAACATCCTTACAAGAAAACATAGGTGCCTATGAAAACTTGACCTCGTCATCCCCTCCAGCCTCTCAGTGAGGAGCTGGGCTCCTGGCCGGGTTTGCATGGGGGGTGTGCGGTGCTGTGCTCTGCCCTGGGGATGCGTTGCCGTGTGAGGGTGGCACAGGGTGAAAGCTGACACGATGTGCCACGCGGACAAGTACATCAGTGCAGGTGACATAAGCCATTATAGCCCTGCAGCCCCTGAGCAGAGGCTGTGGGAGTCCTGCCCCGGGACACGCGTGGGCAGGCAGACCCATGGACTTCTCCATGGTCAAACACACCCACTTTGAGGCCATTTGGACTCTTTTCAGCATGGCATCATCAGTGCTGAAACCAGCAATCTAAATGGATTCCCAGGGTGTATATCAACACCAGGAGGTGACCGGGGCTATCGTATATCACAGTCTCATTATTGGTGCTTCTACCTTTGATTGTTGCCCTGTGTTGGAAAGCTTCTCATCAGAGACCAGAGACACTCAGGGCTTGTCTGGCCGCCGTTTCACTTAATTTAGAAGCTGTCCTGAGAATATTTTTCTCAAGGTTGAAAGCATTAACTGGTAATGCTTCAACTGCAGGGGAAAGATGGTACAGTACATCTAAATCCATGGGTCATATTAATCACACTTTCAAAAACATAGTTCAGAGTTCCTCAATATCTTCATGCTTTTTGTTCAAAGTTTAAAAATCCCTTTCAAGCTTAGCTTGTCAATCTGCAAAACCCTGCCTGGCTTTAAGGAGGAGAAGGTTTCAACCCCCTTCCCTCTCCCCTCAGCCTCTCCTTTCCATAGTAAATTTAAACTGCAAACTGACAATCTTCACGCATCGCAAGGAGGAGCAGGACATCTTTCCCATCTGCTCAATGCCCATATCCATTCAAACAATCAAAGATTTTTCTGGTAATGAACTAAAAACCAAAGCTGTGTCTGTATGTATAACTCCTAGGTGAAACCAGCAACTAGCCCAGGCAGCTGATGCCGTGAAGGCAAACGGGACCCACCTGCACTTATAGACATGCTCCTGAAACAGCTTCATTTTTCTGGAATGACTGTTGGAGAGACAGTTGGCCAGTGTTTTTTCAAACCCTTTCTCCTCTCTGCCAGCGAGCTGTGGTGTGGCAGGAGGGGCTGGCAGCTGGGCACTGCCTGGCACCTCCGGGAGCCCATTTCTTGGGGGCCTCTCGCCGGCCCGGTGGGACCTTGCACCAGAAGGAGCAGGCGCTGGTGAAGCAGTGGAGTAGCGCCGCACGGTCATGGTGGTATCTGAGTAGCAGAAAAAAAAAAAGCAGAGCTAGGAACAATAATAATAATAATAATGAGAATTCAGATATCCCCCATGTATTTTTAATCACTTTCTTTTGGCTCAAAAAAGTTTTGTATGTGGGGGGGCCAGAAGGCAGAGGAGGCCAAACAGCCCCTTTGGCTCCCACCCTTTCCCCTAGAAGGCAGCTGAAAAGGAAAAGCCACAAGGTTGGAAAGCACTTTGCACATCTTTCACACTCGCCGAAAGACCAGTCAGCTGTTCCCAAGCTGACAACATCCATAGCCACCAGCAGCCCCAGTTTAAGCCCACTGGGCTCGGTAGGCTTGGCAGTAGGCATTATTCATAGCTTCATGTAAATCCACTAGCACTGTTCAGCCTCTCATCTTCATTTTCGTAGGCTTGTCTCTGTCAAAACTTGTAGGGACATTTCTCCACGGCCCAGACCTCTCCAGGAGGCTGGTTCAGAGCTGAGGCTAGGTCGGCCACAGGACCTGTGCAGCACAGACTGTAATGGCAGCTGCAACTCATAACACACCCTGTACTAATGGCAAGAAGTTGCGTTAGTGAAGCAGTTTTCCAGTGGACTGGATGTGACAAACACCAGCCAAGGAGGCAACAGGCCTCAAGCACATACGATACCCAACAGCCTGACCCTGCCAATAACCACATCCAATTCTAGATAACTGCTTCTCACAAAACAACATTTTGCTCTAATTCCTGCCTCATTAAATCATCCAGAAGCCCCAACCAGACTTCTATAACTGAGGAATATTTCCATTTTTCCCCTCTGATAAAGTTGTGAAGAGATAGTATTCCTATACATCGGCCTCTCTCTCCCTCAGCCAAAACTAACTGCATTATCTGCAAAAAGAAGCTGCACATCTGGCGTGATGCATGCAATCCATTGCTATTTGTAGAGTTTTTCTCATCCTTTACTAAGGCAAGGAGGTTACAGCACAATTACAACTGTCAGTCCTTTTCTGTCTGGAACAGATGGGACAGGCATGGGCAAAACCCTGTCAAGACAGTCCGTGCCCACGAAAACTCAAAGCAGTAAGCCTAATTCTGATTAAACAAAGACAAACTGAATTCTTTGAGTTGAACTCTTTGCTTGAGCAGCAGCAAAATAGTCCATTAAGCTCAGCTTAGGGGATGTGTGTACCCCATGAAAAGATCCCAGAGTGAAACAGCCAGTTAAGGTGGGTTTGGGTGTGGGCACTGAAGGAGGCCAAAGCACTTCCATCATGTTAACTAGACAGACAGCTGGGGGCTTGTCTCCCATTCCCCACAGATAGGTCACAGCTGAGCTGGGAGAACCATCATGGGCAGCACACATGGATGTCATGGACAGCCCTGGCTCTTCGGTACCTGTCTGCTCCTTTGGTGCAGGAGCAGGACCTGCCACAATGATTCCATGCAGGGATGCCGGAGGGCCAGCCAGTCCTTCCCCACCATCGGCGAGGCTCCTCACATCACCGTTCCCACCTCCTCCTGCTGTTTCTCTCTCCGGCGGCGCTGTGCTCTGCCTGCAGACCTGCAGCTCTCCTCTCAGGGCCCTGTTTTCCCTCTCCAGCTTGTTGATTTGGGAACGCATCTTGCGGATGACCTGGAGGAGGTGCGTGTTTCCCTCCATGGTCCCACACCACGCAGCAAGGCTCCCCGCTCCCCCACCAAAGCGCCTGCCCTGCAGAGAAGCTCCCGAGCCAGCAGCGGGCAGATCCTGCCCTTAAAAACCTCCGGACAATAGGAGTCCCTCCCCGCATGCAGGGCTCCAGCCAGCTCCCGCCGCTGGGAGGGTTGGACTGAGTTGTCAAGTTACTAAGAGAGGGCCCATGATTTATTGATTCCGGGTCTCACATTTCAGAGCAGAGCGGGGCCTTTTACACGCTGCACAAATCACTGTCAACACAATATCGCTGCATCATCAGAAAACCCTCCCACCCCTTCGCTTACCTCAGGATTTGGATTTCTCCACGGAGGTAGAATGCACCTGGAGCCCATTCCCTTCGGTTTACCCAAAAAGACCAGCGATCACCTCCATGGCACAGAGAGAGCGGTCGCCCTTTGCGGGGCAACAATCCATCTCTCCCTGAACACTGGGTGAATTATTCATTTTCGCCTTTCTCAGCTGGAAAAGAATTAGCACTGTCTCAAAGGAAAATTAAATTTCCAAACAAAAGCTGATTTGGTGCAAGACCCCCACTATTAACCGGGTATGCCAACAGCTGAGATAGAGGAGCAGATGAACTAAAGCTCTCCTGAAAGGCCACAACAGAGCCCACTGCCCCTTCCTGGGCGCTCGGGGAGGCTTGCTGGAGTGGAGCGCCTGCACCAGCATCCCACAAGTGTAAGGTGAGACAGGCTGGGCATGAATCTTGCATTAGAACGGGGAACACAATCCTCTGGGCTGCTCTCATCGCCTACTACTGTAAGCGGTCTTTCTGCTGGCAATAGAATGCATAAACCTGCAGAACATTCTCTCCGCCCCACCCCCAACTTACTTCAAAATATAAAACTGAGAATGCTGGAAAGCCAGTGGGAAAATAATTTAACACACCTTTTGCTTTGAGACCATTCAAACACTTTCCACTAGCTCAGCAGTGACTCAGGAACATCTGAGAAAATAAGAACCTGTTGGCCACACGCACTTCACTGCTTTGCTGCCAGAGGCAGGTGGAAGGAAGGAAAGCTGGTGTCAGATGCTCAAAATCAGAGATGACGTGGGTTTATTTTTTCCCGAGGCTGTCAGAGGAGGGCTATTGTGAGGAACCCATCAGGTCTTGGGGGGATGCTGCTGCCCAGCAGCTACGTGGAAGTTGGGCAGAAACTGCTGGAATTGAGAGAAAACCAGGGATGCAGGCAAGGAGCTTTGCCCTCAGGCATGTTCCCGTGTAGGCGGCGCGGCCTTCTGGGGAGCGGCATCCTCAAAAAAGCACTGTGTAAGGATGAAGTGGTTCCTGTGGTTCACACTGTGCTTGCTTCCCCCTCTGACCTACAGCAACACACCAAGCCTGGCAAGGGCAGGCAGGACTTGCTCCAAGACCTGCGTGAATACACAGCTATCCTAATTTTTCCAGCGATGCAGGCACACGGCTGGGGACCGGGAGCAGTGGGAGTCACAGGCATCCCTGCTGTCACCTCCTGGGAACCTCTGCAGAGGCCTCCAGGGAATTTGGGCTGTGCGCAGAGAGGTGAACTGAATTTGAGTTTTCAGGCTGCGTACAAAGCTCACAGCATCCATGATCTCACGAAATCATGGTGCAAGGGGAGGAGCACATAAGTCCTGCTGTGCCTTCCCCTGCCCGCTGTGGGGCTGGCGGCTGTCTGGGCTTCACCTGCTGGCATTATTCTTGGTAAAGGTCCTGGTGGGTCACGACTGTCCTCTCTCCAGTCCATTTGGATTGCACTAACAAGGAGCATCAGCTTATGCTGAGATTTTTCCTCCCCTCCAGAGAGATGCATCTTGCCGAGGACATAACAACATACAAACAGGAAGGAGTGGGGCAAAGCTGGGCTCAGAAATGGGCTTGGACCCAGGATTAAATAGCAGTGCAGGTGCCCCATGCTGGGGACAATGTGTGGTGAGCAAAACTGCTGGAACCAAAATACAAATCCTCTCCATTTTGGAGTCACCCAATGACCTAAACCATAGCAGCAGCCCTCCAGTGTTGGTTTCAAATTTGTGTTTTTGTTTCTTCAGCAAGTGGATCAGGTACCGGCGCAGCAACAGCACTCGTGTAATTATAATATCACTGCTGATCCTGCAGCTGGCAGGGGACGCTTGCCAGCTCAGCAATTAGCTTAGCCCAGCTGCAACTGAAGAAATCTGCTCCTCTGCTCCCATGTCCGTCGCTCGCTGTAACCAGACCAGAGCGGGCACAGACCTTTTGTTGTACCAGACACTTCTGAGGAAACGGCGCTTGTCTCGTAACCTCGTACTGCTGCTCCTGCTGCGACTCCCTTCCTGGCATCCATGAGCAGGAGGAGGAGACGAGTCAGGAGTTTTGGACAATGAAAACCTGGCAAAGCTGCATTTGCTGGCTGGGCTGCTCAGCGTGTTCCCCATAAGCAGACAGAGGTCCACACATGCAACCTCATATTTGTAAATTTGGTGGGGTCCAAGATGCACGCCGGTGCTGCTGGACCCCAGGGCAGGGCTGGGCAGCCACCGGGTGCTGCCACTCCATGTGTCGTGGGTGGGACACGCGCTCGCTGCCTCATCGCATGGCACACTCGTAAGGCTGCAGATTTTGGCTGGCCAGTGTACCATCCTGCGCCTAGGAGAAACAACTACAACTCTCTGGTTTTCACCCTGAGATACTTCAACTTATAGTCATTTAGTAGAAAAGACAGAGCTTCTCACACCTGAGCGGCTTTGGCAAGTTGTGCTTTGTAGGATATTGAAGTGGGTAAAGTTGTATTCACCTTCAGCCCTACGCACACCTTTTCACCAGGAAAAATACCCGACTACAGCAGTGGAATTCCTGGCAGCTGCTGGGCTCAAGCAGCCCCGCAGCAATCCCCATATGTGAGTGCCGGAGCATGTGCTGTGTTTCAGTGGACTGTATGAACTGCATACCAAGTAGCACTGCAACAGAAAACACGTCAACAAAACGCAGAAGCCTTGTGGGGCTGCTCCATCCAAAACCGGGAGGAGCTCAGCTCTTTATCCTGGCACTACTCAATATTCTGCAGGTCCCTGCCCCTGCCCGGCACAGCGACGCGAGATACTGCTGGGTGTACGTGGCTGCTGCAGGGAGTCCCTGGGGAAGGGGCTGCACTGCGAGCAGAGAAGGCACATTGAGAAAATTTTCAGCAGAAAATGACACCTGCACAGCTACTGCCATTGCTGAACAGCTTTTCTAGCTGTCTCACTCGCCAGATCTGCTTTCTTGCTCCACTGAAGGTTAGAGAGAGAAAAAACCACAGAGGACTCATTGCTACTCCAGTAAAACTAAATATATATATATATACACTTTTTTTTTTTGTAAATCACATTTTGTCCTTGAAAAATCCATCAGCGGTGGATATTTTCTACAACATGCTGCAGCTGGCTGTGTGTCCTGCCTCCCAGTGGCACAGGAACCCTCTGCAAGAAGACAGAGTCTCGCCTCTCTGGGGCGAAACCCAACCAGCAGAGCAGAAGTACCGGGCTTCAGCTTCCCGTAAACGTGCACAAAAGCAGCACTGTAACATCCCCTCCCCACCCCAGCGTGGCGGGGACTGCTGCCCCGAGCTGAGGCTTCCCCCTCCCACCACATGGGCTGGTCAGAGTGTGGCTGGGCTGCCACAGGTTTTGGGGAGGAGGAGATGGAGGCAGAGGACCAAGGCTAGATGTGGCTGGAGGTGGGAAGTCTGTTTCTATTACTACTTAGCGATAAACAAACACCCTTCCTTTTTGGCCAGCATCATAACTCCTCCTGACCCACAGACTTCCATCCTTATGACACTCTGCTCCCCCTCTAATGCACCTGCTAGCTGCTGCACCTTCCCCCTGCCTGCCACGAGACACCCCGTCACACTGCTGAGGACCAGCAATGCTGCATGCCATCTCCAGCCTTGCTGGGGCGGGCTGGAGGAGAAGCACAGCAGCCTGCCCGCCCCGACGCGTGACTCACGGGAAAACCTCGGGGTGAGAGCAGCTCGCAGATCCATCATCCCCGCACCAAGACTGTTGTCCAGGTCTCTGTCAGGGCAGCAGTCTCCAGGGAGGGTTTGCTGTTAGCAGCCACGGATGTCAGCAACGCTGGATTTATTCACCCTATAAAAAAAATGACCAAGCAAAAGCATAACAGCAGCACTAGTCACAGCCAATGCCGAATTCTTCCTCTTGCCACTGCGCAATAACATTGTCGTGCCCCAAGTCCTTGATTGATTTCTTTGACTTACATTTTTATGCTTCATCATGGTGCAAAAGAGCCCAATTCTCTTATGAATCTATCTGGACAACTTAAGGAGGTAAAAAAAAAAAAAAAAAAGAATATTTCAGTGGATTTAAAAATGAATAAAAAGGAAATCTATTTTAGTGTATTGATTCTGTCTTGCTGATATGTTCTTTTGATCATTACGCTCCTGTAACTCTGAAGGGGCTGACTAGGTTTAATGTCAAAATTTTATCCCATATTGGCTTTCTCCTTACTTAATTCTCGGTGGCTGCCCCATTTTAATCAAGAGGTAAATTTATTTTTCCCTGTTTTCAATTTTAATTTCTCCATTTTCACTCTTCTCAAAGTTTAGACATTTAGACATCTAAATTATCCATAGTCTATATATGCTTTACTTGGGCACTCCTATTGCTTGAGGCTCAGCAGAAGGTTGGAGACTGATGCTCTGCATTTTCTTCCAAGCACTTGAATAGCAGCTTGAACGTGGTGGGACATGTGACATGGTCTACAGGGGCCTTGCTCACCCGAGCCCGGAGCGCTGGCAGCCGCCGTAGCTGGCATTAGTGTCCTGCAGGTGCTGCTCTGTCAGGCCAGATCGCGTCTTGCTTTTAACGAATTTCATCTGCAAATGCTTAGCCATGCAAAGAAACGCATCTTTCTTGTAACGGAAGGGTTCTACAGACAAGATTTTGCAGCACAAATTGAAAATGTTCTAATAAAGGGACAAATCAGCTCAGCCTCTAAAGTTTGATGATCAGATCTGTGTTTTATATAGTTGTCTAACGTGCCCTGGCCACGCGCTCCCTGGGGAGAGCGCTGCTGTCAGCCTCATCTCCCTGACCTGTGTGCCCCCAGAGAGGTATGTCCCCGTGGGGCCACCGCTCCGCTCCATCCTTGGGTCAGCCTGGGCCCCTCGCCAGGGCTGCGCTTCCACTGCCAGGGCAGGTACAGGAGCTCGTACAGCTTTCTACAGCAATGCCTCAGGCCTACACCGCAGCAATCAGCTAATTACTCATCGGCTAAATTTGTTGCGGGGCTGCTTGGATTGCCCCCGGTTTTAGCTGTGGGAATACCTCCCCCTCCTCTGAGCTCCCACCACTCTGCAGCTGAACAGAGGAACACAGAGGCCCATTTTGTTACGTTCCCACAACAACAAATGTTGAAAAATTTCCATACTTATTCTGAGAAGTGTGAGTGTTGGCTCCGAGCTATTGCACAGTTGAGACCTGCTGTTCCTAAGCCCCTTCTGAAGACAAGGGCAAGGCACATCGGTGCTGGGGCACCCGTGTGAGTGGGGTGCCAGTGCCACCACGCTACGCTGTGCTCCCTGCTTCGGGATGTCCCCCAGAACCAGAGCCCGCCCGCGCTGCGAAGGAAACCCCTTTTTCACCCGTGCAGAAGGGCTGAGAGGGTGCCCTGGCGCGCACAGCTCCGCGGGCACACAGCGGCAGCACCCACAAAGCCACACTGGCCGCGGGCGCGTGCCCCTGTGCTGCCTGGCACGTCTGCCGCCCGGGCTGCAGCCAGCCCCACCACCCTGCACGGCCGCCCGCATCTCGCCAGACCGTGACCAGCGACTGATACGTGTCACGTGTGGGAAAAAAAGCTGTTTGTCTGAGAGCGCTGGGGCAGCATCTCCCCGGCAGAATGACAATTACCCAGCGGACCAGCAGAACGAGCCCGAGAAGGTGACTGCAGTCTGCAACAGCCTTCTCCCCATGACATTGAAGTGGGGAGAAGGAGCGCGGCAGCAAATGGCGCGGGAGGGGGAGACAGGGACACGGGCATGTGGCCCTTGGGCATGGACACACACACACCCCCCCGGCAGTGTTTGGAGAGGCAGCGGGGAGGGTGGCGAGGGCAGACCCCGTGGAAACGTGCACCAGCCTCGTGTGTATCTGGGCGTGAGAGAATATAAAGCTGGCTGCTTTCTATGCTTGAATGAAATCTCCCCTTACGTTCATGACTAATTAAACAATCCCTTTTAACCACGGCTGAGCAGTGACTTTTGCTCGTGCCAGGTGCAGCGAGGCAGTTGTGGGGAGCGAGCTGCACAACCGCCCAGAAAGAAACCAAGATGGCAAAAATAAATTAACATTTAAAGCATTCTCAGGTTTCATAACCTGATTAGCTAACAATGGCACCAAGAAGTTATTTCATTAGTCTGTTTAACAGGTAAACGTTTCACTTGTTAATGTCCATTGAGCATCCTTTTGCTTTTGCAGGACCACTTGCCCGTCTGCGCCTTAACCCCGCCATGCACGCAGAAATTCCCACAGGAGCCTTGTCAAAAGGAGCCCCCGTGAGCACCCGCCCGCTTCCGCAGCCGCAGGGAGCCAAGTACCTGCGCAGCACACTGAACCTCCAGCTTGGTGTGCACAGCCCTATAATCTTATTAGCGTTGCTTTGATTTTGAGTATTTGAGGTTTCTGAAAGAGGTCTGATTTCCAGCAGGGGATGCTCGATACTTTTGAAAAACCAGGCTTAACCTGAACATGGGAAATAGAAACTCCGAGATACATGAGTCGCATCCAAAAACCTTGGCTATGGTTTTGGAGTGGGCTGGCAGCGAAGCAAGGCTATAGGAATGTTTCAGACTTTTCAGAGAGCGCTTCAGGCCCCCACGTTGCACTTCCGAGCCTCTGGGTCTCTCTCTCTTTAAATGGATCCTCAAGTTAGTCTGGAATAATCAGCATTAATCTGCTTTATGCCAGCTCCCTGCAAGCACAACATATGCTACAGAGTACAAAACCGTGCCTCATGCAAGAAAATCTATATGCTCAGCTGGAGACTTTTGTAACTAGGAGCACGCAACCGGGTCCACAGTTACCTGCACAGAGCTTGCAATAACTTTCAAATTAAAACAAGCCATCGCTCATGGGAGATAGCCTCATGATCATGGAGCAGCTCCAAGCAGAAAATACATCCTAAAATTCAAAGTGAGAACTATTTCTTACTCAGTTTTCTTTCCTCAAACAAAACATACCAAATAAAATGTATATGAGGATATTCAAATCTATGCAGCTGTAAGATACCACACCATAAGCAATCTGTGCAAATACATCTAAAACGTGAGTTGGAACTATAGGGGAATACCATGTGGCATTTGCAGGTCACGAAAATGTATCACAGGGCAAGTAACACCCTCACAGCTGTTCTCCAACAAAAATGAATACAGCTAACTGAAACAGCGTATGGGGAGTACAACTTAAAAAGCACACAGAAAATGCATCTTCTATAAAGCTGATGGGTAATTAATCGGAAGAAGGAGGAATGTGCATTTCTTTGCTACTGTTCAGGGGAAGATGTTCCTACTGAGAACTTCAAGACACTTGTTTCAGTTAGTAATTAAGAACCACCTGAAGAACCCTCAACAACCTGGACAGATAAGTCAGTAATTACAATTGCAGTTTTGCATTACTGAGATTTTTCCAGAAATACCTGTACAAAGACAACTTCATTATAGCATAGTTTGGGTTTGAAGGGACCTTTAAAGGCCATCTAATCCAACTCCCTGCAATGAGCAGGGACACCTTCAATGAGATCAGGTTGCTCAGAGCCCTGTCCAACCTGACCTTGATTGTTTCCAGGGATGGGGTGTCTACCACCTCTCTGGGCAACGTGTTCCAGCGGGGTTCCACCACCCTCACTGTAAAAAATTCCTCCCTTATCTCTAGTGTAAATCTTCCCTCTTTTAGTTGAAAACCATTACCCCTTGTCCTATCACAACAGGCCCTGCTAAAATGTTTGACCCATCTTTCTTATAAGCCCCCTTTAAGTACTGAAAGGCCACAATAATGTCTCCCTGGAGCCTTCTCCAGGATGAACAAGCCCAATTCTCAGCCTGTCCTCACAGCAGAGGTGCTCCAGCCCTCTGATCCTTTTTGTGGCCCTCCTCTGGACCTGCTCCAACAGGTCCATGTCTTCCCCATGCTGAGGGCTCCAGAGCTGGATGCTTTAATGAAGCATTACAAGCAACCATACACATATCCTACACGGACTGTGACTCCTGGTCTGAAGGACACTCATTACTCTAACTCCCACCGCACTGGGCCTCAGGGGTGCTCCTGAAGCCATGGGACATGGCTGGTTGCCCAGGATTGATCCCAAACCTCTGACACAACTTTCCTGCAGGAGCAGCAGCACCTCCTCCTGCAGTGCCAGGACCCAGAACTGCTTGAGTGCCAATGTTTTAGAATCTTGAGGCTATACGTGTAAGAGACATACGACCTGCTGGCAAGGAGGCTATCCCAAATGAGATTTTTACCATTCTGCCTTAAAACCACTCATGCCCTTTTGGGCTGATAATCTGGACACTGTCACCACCTTCCCCCAGTCCTGCTGGTTTCACCGTGCTTTTTATTTTTTCCATCTCTAAATGCCCCAACACGTGCCTGGGAGTTACTTGGTATTTTCCATAGCTAATATTTCACCAAGGAACTGTGTTGGACTTCTCCTGAAAAGAATAATAATGTTCTCATTTCCTCTCCGAGCTGTCCTGCGCCGCTGTCTGCAGACAACAAACAGAAATGTGTTGGAGGTCCCTGTGCAGGGGAAAGCCCAGGCTGGGGTCCATGTTCCCTGCCACCGGCTGCAAGCCCACCCTGCCATGGCAGCTGCCAGGATCACCACCCCAACCATGCGTCCTGTCGCAGCCCCTGCTCCAATAATAGTTTCGAATGTCTGTTTTTCTTCCATTGTAAATACTGCTGCATGGATGGGGAAGAGGAGGGCTGGGTTTCACAGCGCTCCTCGCTGGGGTGAGCATCACCATCAGGGGTTAGCACTGGTGTGGCCCGGGAGGGCACAGCCAGAGGGACCAGCCTTACTCAGAGCAAACTCCAGCACATCCCTGATTTGAGTCATTTCGAAAGGAAATCTTTGATTTGGTCTTTCTCAAAGTTTTCCCTGCTCTTCCCAACTAAAATTACTTACTCTGTTCAGTTTGAATTAGCAAATAATTTCAGTTGTGTTTTCCAGTAAGTAGCGTTGTATGTGTGAAGCACAGGAGAGATTTGATCCAGCCCCAGAGGAGGCAGCGGGAGCAGAGCTGTGCGAACTGCCACTATACAGGGTTTGTAATGAGGCAGGAGCTAACGACCCTGTGGCTTTGCGATCTGAACGCCCCGGCCATGGCAGGTGCTGAGCTTGGAAACCAGAGTGCTCCAGCATGGCTGATCTCTGGGAAGCACCGACCAACCGTCCTTAACTTTGGGCATCTTTACAACTGTATTCAAGCTTTGATCTCTTTCTCTCGTGAGCCATGTCCTGTCCTGTGTAGGCAGACCTGCTGTTCCCATCACAGCTCCACAGCGGTGCCCTGACACCCAGTAACCACGGGTCCCCCAGTTAACTGCCTACTGCACACCCCGCCTGTGCAGCAGCCGCCCCAGGACAGGCAGCAGCACCTCATCTGCCTTCTGCTGCGGCCACTCAGGTCCTTCAGCAGCGCCTTGCTGCAAGGAGGGGAGCTGGAGGAGACACTCCGTGCCACGTCACGGCCTCCAGAAAGCAGAAGGGAGGAGAGGAGGAGCAGGAGACCCGTGCGGGGCTGTGCCGAGTGGTTCCCGCTTGAGCAGCTCGTGCGAAAGCGGAGGGGATACGGCCATGGTGAAGCTGAAGGTCCTTCCTTGTCATGATCATAGTTCTATATAGGCTTGACTGTTCTTTGTCTTTTGGATTTATTTTATTTATCTCAGTGCAATTCTCTTAAATGAGAAATGCATTCTAGGGGATTTTTTTGATTGCTTTTTTTTTTTTCCCTACAGCTTTGGATGCTTTTCTCAAAATCCCATGTCTCTGTACTCATTCGATATTTGATTTGAAGATCCTTGGATTTTAACCGCCTAGGTACAAAATTCACTTCACGGCTTTAATATGCTTGTTGCGAATGCATAACACTGATGATTATTTTTGTGATAATCTAAATATTATGAGAAAAGTCTCTTGTATGCATACCAAACCTGTTAAAAATTGGTAAATGCATTCAAATCCACAGCAGATACTTTTCAGATATCCTTGATAGATCACGTCTTGATGATTCATCCTCCCATATTAATTACAGCTGAAATATTGAACAATCAGTTACCAGTTTTAAAAATGTTCCAAACTGAAGTAAAAGGTGCATGCAGCCTGATACTTGTCAGCATGTGGGACAACATTTTTCACACTGAGATCCAAAAATGGATGTTCAAAGCTACGCATGAATGAATGAATTTCACTTTTTCCCAGATCCAGGCCCATGGCTGGGCAGCACGTCTGGAGCATGAGTGGCACACATCATCCTCCTGTTTCTCATTTGGATATTAGCAAAAAAAAAAAAAAAAACAAAACCAAAAAAACCCACCCCTGTTCAGATCAACATTATGCTGCCAATGTAACATCTCTCCGGTGAATGATAAGATATAATTACCCTGTAAGGAATGATTCCTATTAAACATTTAATATATTTCCCTCTAATTGAAATTTAAGCCTTTGGTTGTGGTTGGGTGTCACTAAAGATGTGATTAAACATAAAATATGTATAACGCTTAACTCCTTTCGGGGTGTTGGGATAGCTTCCACTAAATAACGAACATAAATAATTTCTTTTGCACTCTAAAAAGTTTTTGAAGCAGCTCGATTTGAGGCTGGTGCAGGAAGACCTCCTTCCTCAGATGAAAGGGAATCTTTCACCAGCTTTGCCCACAGCAGCAGGGGGACGAGAGCCTCCTCGAGCTCAGCTTTGCCCTCCGCCTTACTGCCCCTTGTATCCTGCTCACTCACAGGGCTTCACGCTGCCCCAAACCTCTCCCCCCGCCACCTGCCTCTCCTCTGGCTCCGGCCTCCTTGCAATATTCCTCTTCTGTGTCATAGCTTCTCAGCCTGTGCTTAAAAGTCTTCTTACGCAGAACTGTTTGCCATGAAGGTATAGTGGAGAAAAATGTAGATTTTCCTCTTACGCAAGTAATCTGAATGCAGGAGTTGAACATGCTGAGCATCAGCAAGGATACCAACAATAGTCCCAAGCAAGCACTTGCACATACACATTATTTTTTTTCGCCTGTTATTAATAATCTTGCTTACAGCCTAAAAATCAGCCTTTGCCAAAGTGTCATCTGTAAAGGTAAACACCTACGTAATTCCACACATTATCAAGAACTTTAGACAAAGACTTGAAAAAGTACTGGCAGCTGTTTCTCCTGTCCATCTTCTTTTCTTCAAGCAGCACAATTAACAAAATTTTGACTGCAGCATTTCTCGCTGCGCCCGTTGCCCAGTCACCTGGGAAATCTGTGCCCTGGCCACCGAGGCCCTGCCCATCCCACGGAGAAAATAAAACCTGTGTATGCCAGCAGCGGGCAAGTGCATCTGCTCTTGTACTTGCCTCCCTCCCTGAACTCTCTTCTCTGTCTTACCTGCCTTGAGCTGAATATTGGTGCATAAAAGAAAAAGAGTGAGGGAAGTTTTGTTTTGCGATTATTTTAAAATTGTCTTAATATTTGAAATAAAGCAAATCCAGAAAGTCACTTTCAAAAGTGACTGAAAAATAAACCCAGCTGTAAGAATACACTGGGAAATAATTTACTGGAGAAAACCTCAGCTCTGAGAACAGCGGCCCATGTTCTTGTGGTTGCCTCAGACAAAAGGAGTCTCAGAGTGGAGCTTTTGGCAGAAAAGAATTGGTGTAGACCTCATGTAATCCTGAGAGTTTGAAAAGCAGTGATTGCATGAAAAGAGCCCTTTCTTACAGCTCTGTGGCAGGCAATGCCCGTCAGGCACGAGCCTTTGTAACACCGGTCGGTTCTGTGAGGGTTTCACAGCCCACGGATGGGGTGGGTGTGGGATTCAGCACCAACACATCTAACTTCTGCAGTTTTGGTCGCTGAATTTTATGGGACTGCAGGGCCAAACTGCGTCTTTGTAATAATCCTACAGCCTCGCACACCTTCTCTCCCCTCAAACACTGGGTTTAATGCTTTGTTTTCTCTCCCCGTTTAGGCCCTGGTTCAAAGCTAACGTTTGCTAATTGCTTTCATGCCACTGTGTTGAAAGTGCTTGAACACAGCAGGAGAGGAAGAGCCATCTGGAGTAAGGACCCAGCTACACTCAAGTCTGACCTTCTCCAGCAATAAGGTGACAGCCAGAACATGGGCTGGATTTTCAAAACCCCCAGAGGAGGCTGCAGAGCTGATGGCTTAAAAAAAACCAAACCCCACAACCCTTAGACTTACACATGAAACTCATTTTGTGTGCAAGCTATTGAGAAAACAATCCAGGGATCTCCTTACCTCTGCTTTACAGACCACAGCTTGGCTTCAGACCAGCCCCGTGTCAGCTTGCAACATTCCCTCAGTGCAAACCACGCTTTTGCAATCTAGTTATTCCCAAAGATGCCCAACAATATTTTTTTTTTGAGTAACAATAGTTACTCAATTCTTGTGAACGTTAATTAGGAACAGGCTGTCTCCAAATCACCTTGACGCCTTCTAAAGTACCGATCCATAAACACAAATCAGAGGAAATGCAAAATGAGTCCAGTGGGACCAACAAACCAAGGGACAAGAGGGCTCGATGCTCACTTACCTCCTCTTTGCTGTGGGTTCCTGCTGTCGCCACCGCCGATTGGTTCCTCCCATACGTACAAACAAGCAGGCAACTTCATCTCCCACTACACAGACAGTATAAAGCAAGCTAAAATTTGGGCCAGAAATCATTCCTTTCAGCAGACTACTAGTTTCAGACAGTGCAGTGTCCGAAGAGCAGAGCCGGGCTTTTCAAGGTGAGGATGAGGAGGGCGCCTGGCTCCCTGTCCAGCCGCACGGCTGATGCTGGCGTGCGGCGCGCAGGTGAGAGCGTGGGCTGTCATCGAGTCAGCGGCAAGGGCTTACACTGCCGCTGCACTAACGCTGGAGCGTGGCCCATCCCAACCCATGGGGCGCCCACCCCAACCGCCCCCCTCCTTCCCTGACCAGGAAAGAGCACCGTGGGGGTTTCAACCCTTGGCAAAGATTTCATCTGAAAAATTCCAGCTCTGCTGATAGTGAGACACAGCAGCAAGCCCCGGCAGCACTGGGAAGCTTGCAGAGACTGGGTAATGGCACTTCTACCTTGCCCATATGGATGGGGTGAACTTAGAAGCCACCTTTGGCTCTTGCCTGCAGGGCCAGGCGACAACTTGAGTTGAGATTCACCGGGGGGTGTCACAGGAAGAGGAGACAGTAGGGCAGAATGAGGCAACACACTGGAAAATCCCTCCTGGCATCCCCACGAAGCAAGACACGGCACTGGCCTCTGACCTGAACAAACACTCATGAACCTGCGGACGTCTCACAGGGCAATCACCAGGGTTTCTCCAGAGAAAATGAGCCACAGCTTAATGGAATTGTGGGGACTGAACACCTAGAAGAGAGGAATCCCAACATACACGCACAAGGAGCAGGGTCCCCTAAAAGCAGGGATTTTCTATGGGCAAAGGAATGAACACGAAGGGGTGTGGGAGTGCTGAGGTTAAAGGCAACTCATAAGAGCTGGCAGAACCGCTCCAGCGGATGAGAACCGCTCATCCCAATATGATGCAGCAAAAAAACATCTCACCAGAGGCAGAGTTTCCCAACAGGCCCTGGGCAAAATCTGGGACTATGAACTTCAAAGGAAAAGCAGAGCTTCCTTGGCCTCAAGGAGGACTACACCGAGCCCCTGTTTCCCAGGGTGGCCTCAGTCTGGGAGAATCCATGGAGAGAATCTGAAGCCACATTCTGCAGATGGTCATAAACGCTCCCGTTAGCAACCGCAACACAAGAGACAGCCAGGATGCAGGGGACATCCTGATCACCACCGCTCTGGAAAGTGCTGACACGGGAATGAACCAATGCACAGACTTTCAAAGAGAAAAATTTTATGGACGCTTTTTATACACATACACAAATATTTTAATATAATGGTAACTGAAATGTTATCCATATTCTTAGTACTGTCATAATTAACTAAAAAGATATTTTTTAAATTTTGTAAAAATGACATATTTTACACATCTTCTATTTACAATTGCAATATACTTAAATGTTATAAAACATCCACTCTGACATTTAAAATATATGTATACTAGGACTTAGTATTAGATATATTATAATTTATAGCAAATTTAGGGTTTGCTGCGTACCTGTCTGTTCAACGGGAATTTCATAATCAGCCTGGCTTAATAAAGGCTGCTCAAAACCAAAAATGGACAACAACAACAAAAAAGATAGGGCATGTGCAAATATTGGGGCAGGCAAAAAAATAAAAAAATCAAGCTTGCAGTTTTAAAAAATAACACTGTGAAGACTTCCAATAAATTAAAATCATAACCCACAGATCCTTTTCCTGGCATTGTCCTTGATCAAATTAATTTTCAGTACTATTAATCTAAAAGGAAAAAAAACCCAAACAGACAACAAAAAAACCTCTCCAGCCACCCCAGGTCTTCCCAAGGCCGTGTGTTCCCCACACCGCGTCAAGTGTCAGGATTTGCCGGGGTAGTTGCTGCTGGCACAGACGAGCTGGCTCTATTGATGACTCGTGAATAGGTGCGCTCCATTCCTTGCTGTTTTGCCGAGTCCTCCTTGTATGCAATCTTTTCATAAAAAAGAAAAGAAAAAAAACATGCAACAGTAAGAGAGATCTGAATGGTTTGGTGTTTGAAATGTCCATTGCCTAGCCAAGGGTTTCCCATTTTTTGTCTATTACACAATGTTGCTAAGGATCTGGCAGAGGGAAAGGGCCTTTGCCCGGGGACCCAGAAGTGACCGGAGGCTGTAGCGAGAGGGAGGACATCCTTGGAGCTGGGGTCATAAATGGGGCTGGGATGGCATCACCAGCTTCTGCCATCCGGTGCTTCACGGGGTTCCCTGAGCAATGTTTCTCTAACTACTTTCATACAAACACTGAGAAGTCACCTAAACTCAGCAGACACCTGCACCTACTGATGGTGGTACAGAGTGGCCCCAGCTCTGCCCATGCAGTTGTTCGGGGTGTGCCACATTCCCACCGAGCTTCATACCCACACCAGCTGAAAGACTATGTCCATTAGCAGGGTTTGGACCAATGGCCAGGCTGAGGCTGTGGGCAGAGCTGCACTCTCTGGGAGGAGTGGTGGCAAAAGCTTGCTCTGCCCTGTCCTGTCCTACATACAGGCTTTCACAAGAAGGAAGATTTTTTTTCTGAAGTTCTTTTTAGCCTTGGTAATAGCTATTTTTCCTACTTACTTCTACAAATACAGACTGAGAACCTGCTTTCTTCCATGGGGCACTATGTTGAAGCATCCACAGCATTCCCACAGCAGAGGCGTGGGCCATTCCCACTGACCACGCAGCTGCCAGCAGTGGAAGGGAAGCCTCTCCCCTTCACAAAGCTCCAGGCGTAATCTTACGCCGTCAACCCCCCCGTTACCCCTGGTCGGGGTTGCAGCTCAGCCACACTGTTTATTACTCGGGCAAACACGACCATGCTGCCTCCACGCACAGCGTTCGTGCCCGAGCCGGCGACGCGGGCAGCTCTGGGAAGGAGCTGCTCCCATGGCGCGGGCTGGAGGAAGAGCCCCGGGACACAGGTGCTCCCTGGCAGCTCCCAGCAAAGCCCGGGAAAGCTGGAAGGAGAGGAGGGCAGCATGGCGGAGCACAGGCAGGCTGTGGCACACGCACTGCCCAGACTGCTGACTTCACCCAGCCGTGACTCAAACCCGAGGGTCTCCCCACCCAGGGGTGCCAGAAGAAAAGCGCTCGAGGCGGCTGGTGTTGCGCTGGACTGTACTAGTCCTTCTGAACCCCGCCCGCAGCCGGGCTTGCGCACTCCCCATTGCACCCCAGCGTGGCCTCAGCCTGCGTCCCAGTGTACGGTCAGCAGCAGCGTGGTGGGCTGCGCTGTGAGAAGGGGACCACACTCATGGGACAGGGGGGCTTGGCTTAATCGGTACCTTTCTGTGCCATTTGTCCCTAACCCTTCCAACCGTCACTTCTGCTACTACTGGCACATGCTTTTGCATTAGGAGGCTCTTGTCAGGTTGCCCCACTGACCCCCCTAAGTTCAGGACTTGGATCCTAAAGGTCTCAACACTGCTCATAGACAATACATCACACACAGACCTTGTCGTCTTTTTTTTTTTTTTTTCTTCAGCTCCTGGAGTAAGACAGTCATTAGACAGGAAACTAAACAAACATACCAAGTAGAAAAAACAGCAAGTGAGGAAAGTACATGACATTAAAAGAAAAAGTAGATGTAAGAAAAGTGAACATACCACTTTTGGCTATAGTATTGAGGGAAATGTTAGACAGGGAAGAAGAGAAGCTGTATAAGCAAGGACCATGACAGAGCTGTCAGAAAAGAAAAACAAAACAAAACAAAAAAAAAAAAGAGAAAAACACATGGTGATGAAAGAGTCACTGTCAGTGGGTGAGCAAACAAAACCCTCTCCAATACGACAATGGGAAAGATGGCAAATCTTACTGGTGTAAAGCACGCAGCAGTTACAACAGAGCCTCAAGCTTTCCAACAGCAAGAGAAATGTTTCAGCCACAATTTACAGCATGCGATTACTCTGAGGCAACGCTCTGCTCAGAAGTAGGGAGCTCATGCATTCGTTGCAAGAGTAGTAGAGTTCTCCCCGAAAATCATGCTGCCTGGAAAACTGTGCTGTCATTTACACGGCTGCCCCACAGGGCTGCAAGTGGGAGACTAGTTTTCAGTGCAGACTTCCAAATTCAGATGATTTTGGTTAAATAGATGATGATTATGACTTTTTCTGGATGAACTCTTAACTTTACATAGTAACATTGCTCTGTAGAAGTATTTTGTATTATTTAGTCTTTTCATTTACACGAAGAAAACTCAGAGCTCACTGATACAAATACAGGTATGAGTATTTAATAGAACTCACCAAATATTTTAAGATTGCTGACATTCATGGGCTGCTTATGCCTCATTTAAGTTGACCATACATTTTCCATTCTTGGGGGGAACAGTAGCTCACACAGACATAAGGTACTGCCTATGCACGTTGACTGGGTGGCCAAAATTACTTCCATGGGAGAGGCATGAACATTGAATAACAAACGATACCCTTAATACTTACATACTTAATATAACAAACAGGGATAAATATTAGTTATGATAAAATTAATGGAATGCTTGAGGTTCACAAATCTTTATACACCTAAACGGGAAGGGAGAACAGAACAGCAACCACCACTGAGCTCGACCCCCACCTGGCATACACCAGTCTTCAAAGCAATTACACAGCTTTACACCCTGTGAAAAACTAGCTCGATTCCACAGTAAGAATAACAATGGGACAAAAATTCCTGTAAACCCTTATTCTCCTCATGTGGACGTGAATAATAGAGTATTGTCTAATGGGGTGCCAATTAGACACTTCTGTGAGATGCTGTCACTGATACCAATGGTTAAACAAAGTAACTACACAAACAGTGCTTACGTGTGCTATAGGCACCTGGAAATGCGGTGTAACTGCTAGAGAATATGTATTTCTCAGGTGCAAGCTAAGGTGGCCTACACACAAGCATGCAGAGAAATAATTAAGCATGATTTAATTTGCACTTTAGTATGCAGGATCACTTGATATTTAAATTAAAACAGAAAACATAATAAAAAATATCTGCATAGACATAGCAATACAACAGCTGCAAGTGTGCTCTGAAGTCCAGTTCGGTATTTTGGGATGTATCATATGATGTAGCTATGCACATTCATCCTTCTGAAGCTGCTAACAGCTGAAATAGAGTTTTAACACGGCATGTATTTTGACAGTGTATTTAAATATTAAAAAATAAAAAATAAATTACTCTTGCTCTGAAAGCTGAATACAAATCGAAACTATAAAGATATCTCCTCCAGTTATAGGCTAGGTCTTAAAAGCAATTTACTGTTTTAATTAAATACATCACAGCTGTAGGCTAAAGCAAGCAAAGCATAAAACACTAGTTTAACTGATTATCTTTCTGTGCCTCTAGACATCAGTCTGCGTTCAGCCTGATGAACATTCAACTTTTCAATATGTAGCAAGACAGGTAAGAAGACAAGTCTTTGTTGATCAGTTAGATTCATGATATACATATATATAATACAGCTGAATTTAGAAAAACAGAGAGCAAAAAACACTCACAAAGAGTAAAGTATGTTTTCTCAGTGCCTGTTGCACTGCCAGGTTTTACTTCTAGTATTCTGCTCTACAGCTTCACTTGTCACTAGAAGACACAATCAGCCACCCTCATTCAGCCCAACCAGCACCAAAACAGATGATCTAACCTGTTCATTCATAACTGCAGACAGCTCGCTGAGCATATCCTTATAATGAGACTTCATCTCTCCCTGATATTCAAATTGGTCCTCCTTAATAAGGCGTTCGTTGACATCAAGAGCATGTCCACATGCTTCTGCAAATTGCCTACAAGCATAAAAACACAAAGGACAACCATATAAATTTTGTAGTAATGAAAAATATCTATCTACACATGCACACACACTACTGTACCTCTTCTCCCCCTTGCAAATTAAACCTTGTTAGAAGTGAATTTCAGAACTCGTCCTCAGATCAAGAGGCATGCAGGTTACTAGGATAGCCCAGAACTTCAGTAAACATTTTCTTGGAAATGGCACGTGAGATGGAGTAGATGCAGATGTAAATTGGCCCGGTTCAATTCAGCCTGATTTCATGTCACACTTACTCATGCTACTCAGACTACGCTGAGGGTGGAAAATCAAAACTTAATGTTTACCTGAAGATCTCCTTCAGAAGCTTAACTTGATTATCGGGATATCTCTTAGCATTCGTCTCTTCAAGAAAAGCTCGAGCATAGGCCATTGGTCCAGCATTTACCTGGGGGAAAACCACACAGCTTAGGTGCAGAGAACAAGCAGTTTATTGTCATTTTCTCTTGTGTTCCGAGGCTTGGGGACTGGCCTCAGGCAACCAAGCCTGCGTGAAGAGCACCACTCCTCGTGTCACCTGAATGAAACCTGAAGAGTTTTACTGAGGAAAAGGGAGCTGGCCAGCTTCACACAAACTGCAGATCTCTGCTGGCATTTGAAAGTCCTCGGCTATCTAATCATCTAGAAAGCCGTAACGTTTGAAGACATTTTAATGAGGGCAACAGAAATATATGCACCTCTCGCCAATCTCAGCTTTTCTAAATAGGAAATAACAAAACTAATCCTAACAAAACTCCCTTTCAAATATCTGCGTGCTCGGCTGCATGATGGGTTGTATTCTCAAGTGACATGCGATGGTCTTGTTAGAAAGGTCTTAACATTAACTTAGAGAAGATTTGCTGAAATAGTTATATTTGCACATAAATCCAGCAGTCACCAACATCAAGTGGAAAACTTTCCATTCCCTTACATTTTTAGCAGGCTCCAACAGCACTGGAATACAAGGTATGACCAGAAATATAAAGTAGACAAAACATGTCTGGAACGATGAAAATCAGAATAAAAATTTAGGTAGATGAATTGCAAAAATAAAAGAAAAGAGAAAAAAAAGGCAAATTGTCATTACCTTGACACTGACACTTCCTTGGAGTTTGAGCTGCAGTCGAATCATGTCAACTTCTTCCATTGTGCAAAGCTGATTGAGCTCTGAGACTTTTTTGGACATCTCATCAATCGCTACTTCAATAGGGTTCAGTTCTGTGCTGGTTTGGCTTATGACTTGAATACGCTTCTTCACGTAGGGAAACAAGTGACTGGCTACTCGAAAGCAAGAAATGTATCAGAGAAACTCACCCAACAAGACAGTATTTAAAAAACCAAAACAAGTCAAAGTATGAACTTTTGACTTTGTCAATCTCTCTATCAATCTATACAAATTAAGTTTTAATCACCAAATGAGTGAAAGTAACACGGCAGGTCCAAATTGAATTTTGATGTACCTGGCACTGGAAGACTATTTTCTTTTGAATTCATCACCTTCTGAATTCACCACTGTTTGCTACTAAGGCTCTGTCACATCCACGTGGCAAAAAGCTCTCACCACTCAGGTTTTAGAATCCACAATTTTCTCCTCCTGAGTTAAAGCACCAAATGAAAAGCCCGTACTGAACTTCAAACAGCTCAAAATATCCCATCGAACACGTTTCAAATTAGAGGCAGGAGCCTCTAGTTTAGCTGAGTAGGGTATCACTTGCCCACAGATGAACTACTATTAATACATCATCCTTAAAGAATTAAGGAGTTACTTTTAAGTATTCACCCTAAATACTGCTGTGGGAGCCAACAGAGGAATTAAAATCCCTTCCCTTCCAGTCAAGGCCTTTTCACGGATCTCCGGGAGTCTGGCAAAGGTACAGTTATGGCACATTAAGTCTGATCTAAGCTAACAATATTTTCCTGATTGCCCTACACACACTTTGGAAGGCCTCCCAAACTCCATGCACACCCTCCTCTGGTGAGCATCTGCTGCCTGTCAGCTCAGACCTAAATGAGCTCCAGCTTACGGGGTGGCTGTGTCCTCGGAGAGCAGGAAACCCAGGACTTCCAGAGCTGGAAGCACGAGTCACAGCCTGGCACGGCAGAGAGCCAGCGATCCACAGACCACAGCCAGACTTGTCCTCTGTGCAACAGCGGCAGCAGGCTCTGGAGCAGAGATGCTGAGCAGGTACTGTTCCAGCCACCCAGGACCTCTGCCCAAAAGCAACGAACTTCCACTGCTCCCCCACTCATACCGGTATGCCTTCCTTTCCTTCTCAAACTAAATGCACTTCTTTTTATGTAGGAAGTAAATGAAAATACATGACTTCAATGAAGTGGGGGGAAAAAGAAAGAAAATAAGAAAAGTGTTTCCTTTGCAGAAAAGCACTGAGGTGAGGCAGTTGCCAGAGGGAAAAGCAGGGCAGAAGAGAAGGTCAGCAAATTCCCAGCTAATACCGAAGCTGGAGGCAGGCTGAGAGCGCTGGGAGCTGACAACATCATGACAACAGCACCTAGAGAAGATGTTCTGCTGAAAGAACAACCCTCTCTGTTTTTGCCAGACATACCGTAACAGCTGCACTTTCAAGTCAGTGAAACTACCTGCTTCAGTACAGATCTCAAAACACCTACTGCTGCTCAAGCACTTAAAAATCCCCCACAAAAGCTACTCCTCCTTTCTTCTTACAAGCAAAGCTGCGTCACGTAACAAGATGCCCTCGGACATCAGTGCTTCTTTCCTGACTTGCCAGAACAAAACTTTTAGGTGACCACGCCTGTACTGTAAGTGTCTTTCTTCACTTTGCCCTTTGGGGGAAGCAGATCCGCTGAAGTCAGTAGGGAACTGGATTTTCTGCCACTCAGGAGCCTTTGCTGTGAATGTCAGCCTCTCTGCTCACAGCTGCCCACGAGAACAACGCCTCCCTCTCAGACAGTTTCTCATACTCCCAACCAAATTTCAGAAAGGTCAAATTTCAGTAGCAGTTTCACAAAGGATGCCTCTTTAAAAAGAGATTTCAATCATGATAAGGAACTAACCATTTTCTGTTTAATATGACTCAGTAAGAACAGACATACCTACTAGTGCTCTTGATATTCCTGTCTTAAAACACTGATTGTGCCCAATGAAATGAAATCTTACCTCTCACTTTAAAAAATGCCCTATAATGCATCTTACTCCCATTTAGAACAAAAATGCGTATTTGCTAAATTTTACTCTTCTTTGCAGAACAGGCACCTCACTTTGCTTTTTCTTTGCCTTGTTTATTATTAAAAGAACAATGGTTCTGAGTGCTAAGCTGCCTCAAGGAGAACCACTCCCAAATTACATCACTGCAACAACAGTTCAGATGTCAATAGTAAGGAAAAATAAGACAGCTGATGACTCCACAAATGAAAATAACTTTCCCTGGGATGGTCAGCAGGATTGCAAGAAAGCACATACTTTGCCAATGGACACACTGAAAAGATTACTTATGATTCTGCACAACACGCTGTGCCCACTGACTGTAGAAAACCTGGCACATGAAACGCACTGCTGGGCTTAACTGGCAAAGGTGGGATGGGAGGGGGAGAGCAGCCTGAACAAACGTACTTGTCAGGATTGTGCGCCTCTTGCACTGCTCTTCTACGCCTCCGTGCTTTTTTCCTGAGAGCGTGAAAGGTGTTTCAAACACAAAACGGTTGATGTTGTGATGCATTTCAAAGTCGGTCTTCCGATCTTCGGCTTCTTTCTCTTCAAAGAAAGGCGTGACATACGTCACCTGGATATAGGCATACTTTGGATCCAGGTCTTTGGGGTTGACCTGTATAACGGTGGCAAACAATAAAGTTCTGTTAAGTGTGACGAACTGTCAAGGCATCCATTATCTTTCTGATGCTGTTATCTATCACGGAGATACCAAGTAAAACTGAGCCTTCCACAAATGTAATATTCAGACCATAGATTAATACAAAGATATTTAACTAGAAGGGTCCCAAGAACAGTTAGACTCTTGAATATAGCCCATAGCACAGGTGGATGAAAGCTACATGAGAGAGAAAACAACCTGCTTCTGCATTGCAGTAAACATCTGCATGCTCTCCACAGGCATACGCTGGCATATGCTCTCTTCCCCCCGACTGTGATGCCCTGCTGTAACATTGTCATTTCCATACAGCACCTGCTATGCTGCAAGGCGAGGGTCCTTTTTCGGTTGTAAAACTAGGTCATAGCAGTGCCCTGTCGNATGCACAAGATCTGCACGTCTTTCATACCTTGTTGGAATCCTGGATGATCTTCACGTTATCTATTCCAAACTTGTCTGCATAAAGTTTCATCAGCCTCTGAGAGATCTCAGACAAGCCAGTTAATTTGGGTTCTTTATAGATATATTCTTTACCTTCCTCTTCTTCAAAAAAACCCTGTTTGGAAAGAAATGAAAGGATACAGTGAACACAACAGGCAGGGCAAAGCTGGAATGGTGCTTATATCAGGAATCAAGGTTGCCTGTACACCCACCAGAGCCTCCAGCATGCCATTTCCAGCGCCTAAGGTAAAAGCTTACCTCTCTACACTCCTAGCAGACACACACCTAGAGCTCTGCATTTATATCGGTCTAGTATCTCATAAGTTACCCAGGAAATAACTCATACGCGTTTATTCATGTAAGAGCCCTAGCTGTTAAAAAAGTTAAAGTGCTTTCTTGAGAACGCTGATGTGTGCATGATGAAAAAACCCTAACGAATTAAAAATTGGACGTTAAAAATTCTTCAAATTTTAATCACTTGGTTAAATTAACTATTTTGGAAGTTCTATGCTAAAAAAACAGGAGTGTAACAGCTGTTTGCTGGATGCCCAGCCCAGCTGGGGTGCGTGCAGCGTGCCCCCTCCAGCACATCGTATCTGGGCGCTGTGTGTGCAGGCAGAGGCTGGGCATGGCACAGGGCACCGCTGCCCGCCGCGATGTTCAGGGCACTCCTGCCCACAGCGATGTGCAGGGCCGTGGCCTGGGGAGCACCTGGGAACTGGTCTGCATCTGTTCAGGGCAGCTGAAGAGGAACTCTGGTAGCACTTTGAAAGGCCATATGGAATTGCAGCATTTTCACAGACAATTAGTAAATGATTAACATTTGAACAGGAAAAAAAAAAAAAAAAAAAGAGACAGACACAGACTGTACTCCTTTGCAAAAAAAGCTTAATCTTGTTAAGGTCATTTACTTATTACACTGGATGGACTTGGTAGACCTTTAGTAAAAGGCTCCATTGAAGAGCTGAACAAGAAGCTGTCAGGCTTCAAAAGAATTGCTGACCTCAGAAAATTAACACGGCATTGCATCACGTGCAGGTGAGACACTCAACTGCTACGTGATGAACATGTACATCAACACTCTGGGAGAAGCTCTCCCAGCCGAGCAGAGAGCAGCAGGTGCCCCATTAACAAGGACTGAATTTATCCCATTGCCACGAGCAGCGCCAGCCCTCCTCCTAGGAGTTCATATGCTGCTGCTGAAATCTGGCAGTGCTAACCACTGCAGCTGTACCCAAAGCCTCCTCCTTTTCACCTTGACGCAAAGTGACCCAAAGGAAAACACCTGAAGCTGCAGGGATAAAGGGGAAAGGAAGACAGCGCTAATGATGTCAGACCCAAGGCCTTTTAAACTTAACACGACGTGGCTTGGACAGCTAATTCTACAATATGCCTAGGCAAACTGCCGTCTATTGAAAGAGAGAGAAGCACAAATGAACAAGGCCAAGAGACACCTCTGAAATCTCTTTGGAAGGTACTCATGCAAAATCCATCCGTTTCCCGTTGAAGCGTATTTCAACTTTGGCCACTAAAATTATAGACCAGGCAAATCTTCCCCCAAAATATACAGAATTTTAAAAAAATAGCTGTAAATCTCAATATTTGTTTAGGAAAAAAAACCTAAGCTTTATTTCAACAGGGATTAACAAATATGTGCATCTCTGGCTTCTCCTTCAGTGAGGACAAGGGGCAATAAAATTGTCTTTTAATTTGGCAAGTGCCAACAGCAACATGGGCATTACTGGAAACCAATGACTAATAGCAGCAACAGCAGCTTGTCTGATAGTATCTTAATCAGTCTCACGGTGACCTTTTAACATTGCACGTTATCAATTAAACTCCATAGGCATATGAAGAACACAGGTAATTAGAGAACAAATCTAGAACTCAAAAAGCTGACACCCTATAAACATTTACTAAGCTGGGCAGGCAATTGACTTTCTATTGATTTCACTGAGGAAATATCTGCAGGATCATAACTTGGTTTCTGATCTTGTTTCCATTGAAGCAAAACTGCTGTATGCAGGAAATTCTCATTAGTCTACCACAACCATACTCAAACAGGCTACTCAGGATTGCTTCTGTCAAAAACCATCTGTTTTTTCTTACTGTTCGATGTTCTAAAAAAAACAAAACAACCCTTATGTTTTCCAAATTAATGACATAGCAAACTAGAATATAGTTTATCCTCTACAACACTGACTCTGTGTATGTTTGCACACTGGAACACAGTGCTTATATATAAGTGCCAAATCTCTGTGCTGATGCTGCATGGCACACTAAGATGATACCTGCATCAATGGTTTTGCTTAAAAAAAAAATACCTGAAAACAAAAACCTAACAGATTTAGTCTTGTCTCTAATGCAAGAGACATCATTTAAGTATGTATTCCCTACAGTATTTCAGCTGACAAGTGACAAGAAGTTAATTGTGAGCTATAAATAATCACGTCTGCCATATGCTATATGTTTGGCAATGACTACTGAAAGTAAGATTAAATACTTTTTAGGAGCCAAATATGCTTCAGTTTCAGGAGTTTAAAATAGTAAGCAGCCAAGGTCACATTATCAATGCATACCCCTAGATTATTTTCATACTTGTTGGCTTTGCCCTGAGAGAATAATGCAGCCTTACAGATAACAATTATGACACGGAGCAGCCGAATGTAATAGAAGGGAGACAACCTCCTGGACAGTAGGTTATTGGTTTCCACTGAGCTCTGATGTACTGAGAGTCAAGTTGTGACCTGGGTTGTCACCGTGGGAGCACTGAAAAGTCCCTTCTTCCTCCCCATACACCCTCAGTCACAGCCCTTGGAGCTCACAGTAACTCTTACTCTTCTCTGCCCTTTGCTAGAAGAATACAAACCATCCCTGCAGCTGATGTGCCAAGGTAAAGCCTTCTGCTTTACTTGACAAGAATTAGCACTTAATGGATCCTTCCCTGCCTGTATCGAGTGAGCATCACCTCCTATGGCAAGTACGCACATTGCACTTTTTGGTAGGGAAGCTACAGCTGTTTTATAACATTTGAGAAAGGAGACTCATCTTCTGATCTTCAGACGTAAACCTGCAGTCAGCTTACCGCTATGAAAATCTGCCCTCCCAACTTCTACAGCTTCTTGTACAGATAGGAGAACAAAACCTCAGCTCTACCTTTACCTAACACTGCTCTGAAAACAAGTCTTGAATGTCTTCGCTTATCAGCACAATATGGGTTTTCAGCTATTCAACATATTTAACAACTTTTTTTTTTTTATTCAAGAAAGATCTTGACTTCTCAAAACACTCCTCTGTAAATAAAATCATAAACGCTGGCTAGTGTGGCCACTTGGTGGTGCAACGAGATGTTGTCACCAAAGGCCCATAACAGAGTTTGCAGTCTAAAACAGCAGCTGCCATGAGATCCGGCTCTCTGAGCTGGCAAATAAAGCTCTCTGGCAAAGACAACTGACGACATCCTCCCTAAGGACTAGATTCATTAAAATCATCCTTCCAGAGGGTCCCTGCACCAACGCAGTAACCGAATACTGCCCCCGCCTTTGCATGAAGAAGAGTTTTCAGGTGCAGATGTAGATTTTCTTTTTCCACTAAGAACCCCAAGAATTCTCCCTGCAAACAGTATTTGCAGTATTCTTTTGTCCTTTAATCTGCTTCCTCTGCAGTTTTTGTTTCAGTTAAGAAACAGCAGGGTTCTGTTTTCACAAAATGTGTATATGTACATATTTATTATTGAGACAATTGATAAAAATGTTTAATGAATAAATGCATGTGTGCAATAATATATTTCTTCTTTGTGTGTGCTTATATGTATCTACCCACAGGTATTTTATAGACCAACGTACACATAAGACTGACAAGGAATCCCATACCTGCATACCGAGCATCCCATACCTCATATCGAGTTTCCTTCCTTTGTCATGGCCCAAGCAGAGCAATTTATACTGGTTTAACTGTGTAATACTAGTTAAACCTGCAACCATTGGCTTTTGGGAGGAAGCGTGCAAAGTCTGCCAGAAGCACAAAAAAGGGAACTGCTTTTAATGTTTTAAATGAATTGGGCACTGTGACCGCTTTCAGCATGGAGACCCGCAACACTCTTGGCAACAGAAGGGCGCAAAGGCCCCATACCTTTCCACTCACACAGCCAGAATGGAAGCAAGTGGCACACGCGAAAAGGGACTGGCAGAAATACAGAAAGAAAACCTTCCAAAGGGAAGAATACGCAGGCATAACCGGTATACGGGAACAGACTATTCTCTCTGTCTCTCCTTCCAGGTCAAGCTTTCTCTGTAGCTCCCACACCTGCCATGGTGCTTTGTGGACCGGTAAGCCTTCCTCAATCAGTTCTGCACACCCACTCTTCCTTCCCTTGGTAAAGGAGGCACAAGTAATGCTGACGGGAATGATCTACCTTTAATTATTTGCACTGTGGCACGCATTTTTGTCCCTACGCCTCTGCAAGAAGCAATACAGAGCAGTCCCACTTTCTACCCCATAACATCTCTTCTGCAAAAGGCAAGGAGGAAGCTGTGCTGTTTGCATTTAGAGCTCCGTGTCCGGGGGCACCAGGGAACAGACCGAGCAATATGCAGCTATGAAAAAGTCATATGCTTTAGAGCACTAAAGCTGTTTAAATGAAGTTGTCCTTGTGGCACTGGCAGCTGAAAAGTCATTGTACCGTAACAGAGATTTCAACCCAGTTGAGCAGAACTGCCGCAGCTAAATTACCCACTTACAAGTAGCTGCCTCTGGGAGAGCCCTGGCAAGAAGATGCAAGTAGGAGAGTCCCGTTTTCCTCTCTGCTGCCCCCATTTTGAGGAAAGACTCACCATTGCCCTCTGACTCCCAATTTACTTGCTCCTAACAAGGGACTATCAGGCAGGTGGCTGCAGCCTGCCCAGAGCGCTCCAGTTACCGCTGCCACCCGTCGTAGACTGCACAGGCCAGGAAAGCAGACTTGCATTCAAACAGCATTAATGCTACCCCGAGTTTGTCAACAGAGGAAGAAGGGGGTCCAATCCCACTCCCAGTGAAGCCGAGAAAAACTTTCACTGAGCTGAGCTGATGCAGCATTGGCCCCCACGGTGCACACAGAACAGGGCGACAGATACAGCTTGGTAATTCAGGTAGCTGAACAAACAAAAATTAGTTTGCAGGATGCAACAATGAATGAAACGACGTTATTTCATCTGCCATGAACCAAAGAATCGAGAGCACAGGAAAGTTAATGTTAAGTAACAGTACAGGGAAGGATGGAGAACGTGTGAGGAGAATTAAACAAAACATGCAAAAGAACTAGACTTACCACAGCCTTGAATAAGATCAAAAGGAGAAAAGAGCAAATTTCTGCATTAAAATCTAATTAGCAAACAGAATGATTCACATCAATCTGTTGTTTACACACCTTATTATTTTAAAGGAAATTGTGTGCTTGCCAAAACCAGGACTTAAAAGAACATGCTGGATTGCTACACTGGTTTGTAGTGGAAGAAAGCACAAAATAATGCTTTGAAGAGGCTGAAGCACACAGCAGAGGGAATAAAACTACTCTACAGTATATTGCACAGAATCAGAGGTGGCCTGAAAGCAGAAATCAGAGTCAGCGAGAAACACCACAAAACATCTACTCCATACTGCTCTGCTTTAAGCTCTGTTTGAAGAGGTGGCCATATATCAAAGATGTCTTATCTGGTTTTATTTAAGTTTTACTCTGAAAAAAGCTGCCCTGCCTCAGTCTCAGTTTTGCTTGATGAAGTCAAGGACTAAAGCTGACTGGTCTGTTCTCCATTACACCACTAAATCCACAGCAGCAGTTTACACAGTTGCAGCTGAGTGCTCTCTTTTCTGAGTAAAGTCCTCCTTGGAGTATGACCCACGAGGCACCTTCTACCCCATGACTCACAGCCAAGGGCTTCCCTGTTTTAGTTTCCCTGAAATACATCAGGATCAGAAGAACGTGGCTGAAATCTGGGATCTGTGGAGACAAAAGAACACAAGTTGACTTACCTGCCCATAAAATGCAACACGGTAATATCGCCCAAAGAGACGTTTCTCAGAGTTCACTACTTCTGCAACCTTCAGGTACGAGCGGTGGATGTCGTAGTACAAATCAGACAGTCTCTATATCAAGAAACAAGGAGAGCGAGGGGAAGTGAGAGAGCACGAGTACTTTGGGAAATGACACCAAGGCTCTACGCAAGCATGGCTTCTCTTAAGCGGATTACCAAACCTTTGCAAAGATGGCTGCACATGCTGGGGTTTAACCTCGTCAGCAATCACTAAAGATTCATTTCAAGGTTTCCGTCATCTTCTGAGCACACAGTTTTGTGGCAGTGGGTGCCTTTGTGTACAGGGTCACACAGGAAGGCAAGGTGCCACCACTGGGCAGTGGTAGGGACTTACTAAGAGGTCAGAGAACCTAAGTGTCCTATGTGCAGGCAAGAGCAGGGTGTCAACAACTCCCATCAGCTCCCAACCCCATGCAAAGATACACTATCCACAGTTACCACTAAAAGGGACAGTGAACCAAAATTTCAACTAAGTTTAATTCTAAGGACCTGCTCCTTCAGCATACAGCTTATAGCTACCTATCTCTCTGCTTTTTTAAAAAATTTAAAACCAGAAAAATCAGTAAATGAGGCTATCATCTGGTTATCCATTATGTATTGAAGCTGCCAAATAAAAAAATGAATAAACCCTGGAATTGTGAAGAGATCACACAGTTTATCAGCAGTTTCTAAACTTCACTACAATGCAAATGTGCTCTTGGCTTAAGAACACATGTAAAAATTGACATCCACTGGCTAACACAAGAGGTTTGTTTGAAAATGTTTTGTTCATTTACTGTTGTATTGATGCTGAAAAGAAGAAGGTAAGGTACCAGAGTTTTACGTTTACTTACAGCACAAAGCATTAAAAAGAGAAATTACAGACAGGAAGAAAAACACCCACATTCCTTTTAAAGAAAGCACTTTCTTTTTTCCCCTAAAAACTTTCATCTTTACAGTTGTCTTAAGATAATTAAAAAAAAAAACAACAAAAATCCAACAACTTACTTTAAAGTCCCTCTGCTTCTCAAAAACAGCAATGATAGGCTTGTTAACCTCAGCAATAAGCTCATATCTCTCAGACTTCCACAGGTATTCAACACACAACTCCAGCTGCTCCACAAGAACATTCTGCAATTCCACAAATACAAATAGTTCGGTGACTCGACAGCTGGTGGCATTTAATTATTAGCAATACAGCAAAAGGACATACCCACTATTTCATTTTTGTTCTGCATCTTTGATATTAAGGTTTATTTCAACAACATAATGTTTAATCAGGTATTGGTGACCTAGCTCTTCTTTAGATAAAAATACTGAAATAACAGTACCATGAAAACACTTGACATAGAATCACAGAATGGTTTGGGTTGGAAGGGACCTTAAAGATCATCTAGTCCCACCCCCCTGCCATGCGCAGGGACACCTTCCGCTAGTCCAGGTTGCTCCAAGCCCCATCCAGCCTGGCCTTGAACACCTCCAGGGTTGGGGCATCTCATTCAGAAGAACGAGTTTGCTTCGTGGACTCCCCCCTGCCCTAACTTCCAGCTCTAGTAATTAATGTTCCGGTTAGCTAAACACCTGTCCCTGCTATTTAGTACAACAGCTATGACATTTCACTCAAAAGCTGCACGCCTTTTAGTACCGCATGGAGTACACTCTCACTATAATTTGTTGTAACATGCACAGGCATCTATTTGAAATAACACTCGCTGTAATATAGAACAAGTATATAAATGTTAATGCTACCAACCTCATTATAGGGAGTATCTTGCATCCCAGAGTCTTCCTTCATAGCGCCTTCTTCTTTAATGTTGGGGGTAATGCTCAGAAAAGCAGGCCATCCCATGGAAAACAAGCCTTGAAGTGCAAGTCATAACAATGTCAATTAATGACTGAATAACCAGATAATTCAAAAAGTTATTGGATGCCATTAGACCAGAGAGATTTTATTTGACTGCATTAGTTACTTTTTTTCACAGCCCAAGTGGTGAGAAGGACAAATGGATCTGACTGAATTAATGAGACTATTACACATTTTCTCTGTGATATAAATCCACTTGTCCAGGCAAAGGGCAACTATAACATTTTCCCGATGCAATCTTATTCCTCTCTTTGGCATTTTGGTTCCTTAGCTGTACAGTACTGGCAGTCCTTGTAAAACTATACGTGCGACACTCATCTATACAGCAATTACTGTCGCAGGCTGAGGCGAGACAACCTATACTCGTGAAACCAGTGCTGTGACTCCTGGCCTGACCTACGGACACTTGATGCTACATGCTGGGACCTGCACTCGTCTCACCCATCAGGCTTCCTAAGCAAGAGGGGCACAGTCACCCCAAGCTCACTGCAGCCGATGGGGAGACGCGCTCCGGAGCAGGGTGTGCCTTTGCTGGGCTCGAGGACACCCTGGCAGCGGCTCTCCCTACCCTGCCCAGGGTCAGCAGTGCGACCACAGCCCTAACCGAGGAACTCTCTTGTAGAAAGCTCAGGCCGGTAGCAGAAGCTGCTGATGGGAAGGTTCACAAGGATTAAAACCGAGTTTACGTTTAATATTTGCTAAGCTGGGGCCTTAGTGCAATGGTTGCAGAAAGAACAACTTACACAGGCATTGCACACTGCAGATCAGGCAGAGTCTGACCTACAAAGATTTTACCACCACTCTTGAACAGTAAAGATAAACCTGCAGTGAAGGTGATAAACTCCTGACGTGGTTCATGTTCAATTTAAAAGTAGGAAAATGCTGGTAAGGCACAATTAAAAAGCTAACCTTTACACATTGAGACAGAGGGGCTCCTTCCCCTCTGTCAAGTTCTGAAAATCATTTAAACACAGGTTTAAAATGACCCACAAGTTCTCCACTCCACATACTCCACGCTTATTCATGAAAAGTATTTTACTACTAATGAACCATCTCCAAATATTGCACAGAAAGCTTCCTTCTAAAAGGATGCATTTTTTCATCTCACCCACAGACACTTCAGAAGTGTACCAGAGAACCATGTTTTTTCCAAAACTAAGTTTTCTCTTCTCCATATATTTGCCCTCACCTCCAGAAAGTGCTCTTTTGTGAAAATTGCTGAAATATCTCATGCTGAGAATTACTTTGAAAAACACATTTCATAAACTAAATAACCACTGGCATAGAAGCATTTAATAATGTAAGCCTGCACTTCATTTCTCTAATAAGCATCACAGATTAAAAAAAAAATAATTCTTTACCTATACTAAGTTACATATGGATAACCAGATATTAATTCCACCCCCCTGCCCTCCCAGCTTTGGCTAGTCAAGGAATTGGACATGGATTTGCGTGCTAAACACCAATTGACCTGAGAGGGATTTCTGTTGCCGATGAAGAGCAGAGTGCTCTCTTGCTGAAAGAGCCCTTAACCAGAGACATTCTGAGCAATTCATCAAACCAGCCAAAGAGCATCAGGAACGTAACAGAATGTTTCCAACATTACTTGCTTGCTATTACAGCCATCAACATGCACTATAAATATTTTTGCTTTGGTAGATATTTTTCCAGATCAGCTGGAAAACAGTAATTTGATTCCCTAATTATGTTATTTGACCCATAAACAGGCACGGTTAGAGCACTCACTTCCTCCATTGTGAGTTGTTAGTAACACATTACTATCAGAGACTTGACCATCTTCCAGGAGCATACGTGAGGTACAAATCTTTTCCATTTTCCAGTAACCTATGATAGTGTAAGATGGTATTAGTACACTGCTACTGGTATGTGTTAATACATGCATATTTAATAACAACAGACCAACAAGAGAAGCATTCTCTTTTAGCACTAGCTTACTAAACATTTAATTAACCCTCTTTACACAAAACACACACTTTCACTGTTCCAGTGCTAAGATTAGCACTTATGATATATTTAAAAAATAAAATATTTGGGAAAAATTCAAGCAGATTTAAGAATACTTTATATATAAGGAAGGAAAGTAGGACAGCCAAAAATTATTTTCAACAATAATGTTTGTAGATACATAGTTGGTGTAGAATACGTTGATCTTACCCTTTCTTTTCAGGTACTCCGCAATGAGAGCAGCAATATGGATATAGCACATAGCAGCCTGTAACGAAAGACCAAGATACACGCCTATGTTAAAATAAACACTTACAGCATACATGTAATAAGGGGCACATACTTTCATCACAGTCAAGTCATGCTGCAGAAAAGGGAAGGCAAAATTTACATAACTGTGTAAGAAAATAAAGGATTAAATGATGAACTCCTCCTTAAGTGTTAATTTCACTAAGCGTCCTAGGTAAAAGCATAGATTTGCTCATGAAAACCATTAAGATTACTTAGTAAATAAGATTCCTGGGTTATGCACTGGAGTTTTGCATCACCCATTTAGTTTTTGATGAGGACAACGTGTTACAAACAAAGCTCCTCTCCTATGCCGTAGCAGAGGAGAAGAAAGTTAAGTAAGTTATGCCTTGCTCATAACCTCATCTACACTACACCTACTGTGCCTGCTAAGGTTACGCAGCAGAGATGCTAACGCGATACTGACCACAACTTCCCCGTCAGACATTTTCAAGTCCTTCTCAAGCACGTATCAGGTAGTCACGACTAGACAAACTGGGATACCGAGCACGTCGCCTCTCTAGGTGTTTTTCAAACCTGCCTTCCTCTAATTTCAAGTATATGTGAGACATCGTATGAGTCTCTTGAATCACTGCTGTTGTCTGTCTTTCAAAAACTTTTTCATCAGAACACCTCAGCCTAAAGACAAATGTATTTCCCATTCATTTATTTACATTACCTCTGATAAATCTCCATTTCTTGCGTGAATCTTGGCCATGCTTTCAAGCCATGTCCTACGTAACTCAGGTGTGCTGGCATACGAATTTGCTAGGCTGTACTGCAGATCCACAAGCATTTCGGGGTCTTTCTCATGCTCCTTCATCTGAGCTGTGGCCATTAAAACTGTTCTGATGCGTTTGGTCAGATCCTTCACCTCTGCTGGGAAATTAACGTTCTTTGGGAAAGACAAGCAACACATCACTAAAACCATCCAAAGAGCCACGTGCAGCACCCCTGAACAAGCTAAAGTCCAGCTTATGGAAGACCTTCTTCCCCTTCCCTAATTCAGTAGGCTTCGAAGCAGAGCCACGGTTCCACAGTACGTACACACTGGACACAAATCCTTGAAGGTTTTTTACTGATGTGTCATAGCACCTACTAGATATCCCAGCCAGTCAGCTGTATAACTGCCTGTGTGCAGCCACTCCGCTGAAGTCAGCAAACGGAAACATTTGTTCCTTGGTTGCTTACTGGATCCAGAACTGGATTCTCCCACACTTGCAGCTGACGAATGGCACCGTGCGCTATAGATAGTCCTGCTTAACTACACTCACAGCATGTTTCACCGCAGTGAATAAAGCACGACCGGCTGGCTCCTGGCCTCCGCACACTGCGCAAGATTAACACAGAGTCCTTCTGTTACTCATATCAGCTGCTCTCAACATATTTAACTCAGCTCTGCAGTTTCTCTTTTTCAGATGGGCAATGAAATACATTTCTATTTTCAGACTTTTTTCCCCTCATTCCCTGTGTTTAAAAGTGAAAACATCCAGAAAAAGTAAATGAAATTAAATCCTCCCTCCTTGACATCACAGAGGTGAATGTGTTACAGATACAGTGTGACTGACTGCCGTGCTGGGAAATCAAAGCCAGACTTTGGAAATAAATACAATTGTAACTGCATCTTATTTAATAAGACATCAAATTACTTATGCTTATTATCTACCAATTTGCTCACACTAACTTTATTATTAACGTCAGTGGAGATACCCTAAAGTCACCTTCAGAGAAGGAAAAACACCTCTGAAGTATAAAATTCAAAATGCATGTTGACAAGTGCTTGGCCAGGGATTGTAAAAATTAAAAATTGGAATCCTTTTCCAAAACCTTTAGTACAGACAATGAATATAATAGCACTGGTAACTAATCTAAGAGCTAAGTGCCTTTTTCAGGGCCTTAGCAAGCTGCTACAAACCCCAACTCTTGTGCATGTTTTTGCTACACATTCACTGAACAGACTAAAGTGACACTTTGTAGACTAAAAACTGTTTGTCAACTGCAATTGTGTTTCTTTAGTCACAATGCACGATACCTTCTCTGACATCAGGCAAATTAACAAAATAAGCAGTGAATAACAAGTAATACAATTTTCAAATTAAAATATCTTTTTTTTTGTTTTAAAAATTATTTTCAATTATTAAGTTTGTGAGTCACAAATATTTTCATGAATTGCAGGCTGCCTGAAAAAGGCCCACTATGAATGCATAAATCACTGTCTAAGAAAAGCCAGCAATATTATTCACTGAAACGCTTGCTCCTCTGAAATTGTTGACCTTTTGCAAGAGGTAGCGATTGACAAACAATGTTTCTTACTTTCATCTGCTTGTCTCCGTTAGCAAAATTATTTATAATTGCAAGTGAATGTTGAAAACGAGATCCGCCAATCCCTGCATCCGCTATCAGCTGGCTCACGGCTTTGATGAGCTGTACAGGGGGGAGCAAACACAGGCTGCAATTAGCAAAGAAAATCAAAGTTTCTGAATGGCTTTTAATCCCTATTTCAATACAACATGATGTACCAGGCTAGCAGAGATGCACTTTTATACCTGTCTTAAGAAGATAACATATACAAACACAAGGACTGTGAGTAATCTTTCCAATATTTGCAATTGCTCACATTTTGCAGTGTAAGAGCATTGTTACTGGACTTTACACTTCTGTTACTATACCACCTGATTCTGTTTAATTCCTTCATCAGCTACGTTCTCACTGCTGTAAGCAACGCACGCTGATCAAGAACAGCCATTTATCTGACTATTTATTGGCTGTGCGGCTACATTCACAGCTGTTGTCTCTCCCTAGGACAGAGCCGAGCAGCCCAGGAACAGCAGAGAATCCAGCCCAATGTCTTCAGCCTTGGCAGGAAAATTAAGCTGCCACAGAGAACTGCCTGTCTGAGGACTCCAAAAGAATCACTTTGCTACAATGCATAAAAATAATGATAAAAAACAATGCACACCTGCTAAATACTGATGATCTCATACTTCACTTACCTGTAGATGGGATCTGACTATGGATTTCTGCTTGTTAAATTCAAAGTTCTTTCTCATGAAAAAATAAAGAAGAGCAGACGCCTCTGTCTGAGTTGAACGTGACCTATGGTTACAACACTTCAGGATTTCATAGCAGAGTGAACCGCAGAGATCTGCTTGTCCTTGGAAGAAAGCTGATGGGAACTATCAAAAACAACGTGTGAATATGTTGAGCACTACTCTCAGGCCTTGGTACAGTTATTGTGAGTCAATACTTTTCTTCTGTTAAGCTTTCAGTATAAACAACTCTCTCTCTCCCATATTCATTCACACCAGGGGTTAGGGAAAAAATTAGCCACTGGCTAAACATAGTCCCACGTGCAAATGAAAATTAAGTAAAAACTGCACACAGGTTTTCATACAAACACCGTATGCAACGCAACAATCAAAGTGGCCTGTGGGAAGTCCAGACTGCAGCTGGCACACAGCAAGCGTAAAAGCAGAGCAGCCTATCTGCAAGGAATGCAGAAGAGGTAACCAGGCGGAGTGCGTGGGGGGTTCTGCACTACTATAAAAGCTGTTCAGGAGAAAGAAGATACTTTGAGTAGCAAAGTCAGTGAACTTCCAGTGGTCAAGGGTCTGAACAGCAGGAGACAACAGAGAGCGAAGGATGGCTTTCCAAACCCTACCTACTATTTACCAGCAGGGTGAATATAACAGAAGAGAGACCATGGAGAGGTGGGAGATGTGCATATTGGCTACAGACCTCAAGTACCGCTTGAGAGGTTCTGCTACAGGAACCATGACTGATCCCTGTTCCCACTGAACTACGATGAGTGAATTCAATCCCAAGAGCTACAGGATGAATGAAAAGAGCAATCCTGGATATTTATTGTCCTCCACATTGCACAGAGTTCTTCCATTCCTGACTGTCTGGTATGTAATTTAAAGGTGTCTGTGGATGGTGTACTTTGTAATTCCTCCATGTCCTCAAGCTACATTACTGGGAGAAGCATGACGATGACTCCTTTCCCCCAAGATAACGACCAGGAGGAGGCCACATGGTTTAAACTGATCTACAGCTGTGTTTCATAGAAACACCTGGGAGATCAGGCCAGCCTTCCTTATTCTCACTTCCCCCTACCAATTGTTATCTGTGTGCTACATTCTGGTTAGTTTTAAGAGGATCTCATCTAAGCCTATGACTTGGAAATTGTGCAGCCTTTGCAGCTGGCACCAAGTGCCACATGATCACTTCCATATGTGCCATGCAAGCAAATAAACAGTTCGACATCCAAACATGTTTTTGTCACAAAACCTCTTCTGTTGAAAACAAGGTATTTGTCAAACTGTATTAGTTTGGATGAACTCTTGGTGAAGAGTATGGAATACTCTCCTGCTAGCTCTTCTGGGGATAGCTGTAGTCATTCACTGTTGGGTTCTGCAACCCAGGTATCTGCCACGAAGATCACGGACCTCTAGGGTTTCAAGCTTTTTTCCACGGGTGGTAAAGCATGAAAGCCAATGACATAGCCAGATACCACAGGCCTGGACATTATGTATCTATTTACTTTACAAGTTTCACTTTCTTAGTAAATTTTTCATTTTCCAAAACAGAACAAATTTTGCAGATATTGTGAACGTCTTTCTTTTAATCAGCAATAAATCAGAACATCTTTGTCAGGAATGAGCATTAATACAGTGAAATTCAGAACTCTTTCAAATTACCCAACTGTCCTCCAGCTGCACCTGCTGACACATATTAATAGGTCAGACTAACAGAATAAAACCATCTTTACCTTGCCTACAAACAGCCGTAGGGCAGCAAAGACGTGCTTGAGAGCTGCTGCTGACTGGTTGATTTGCAAAAAGAGCATGTGTGTGTCAAAGACTTTCTTCATCAATGCATTCTGGCAATCAGACTGCTGGAGCTGCCTCTGAAAAGTTCACAGAGAAGACAGGACATTCTGGTTATTAATGTGAATAAACAGAAGAAGGATCTGCTGGACTTTACACTGGAGTGTTCCAAGGGAGATGCTTTCTTCAATATAAAATCTCTGCGGATGAGGCATTCCCAGTTTGTTGCAGACTCTTTCTACCCGGCAGTTTTTCAAGGACAGCACTTCCCTATGCTTGCACTCCTACTTGTGGATGGTATACACTAGGTTTAAAAGCTAGGGTGGCAGAAAGGAAACACTAAATCTAAAAGGAGCTGCCTGCTGTATTGTAGCTGTGAGACTTCAGCAAGTCATCTGGGCCAAAATTCGTAGAGCAGTTTTTAAAGAGGCAGAGGATCCACCTGCAGACTTGAAGAGATATAGATGATTAACAGTTTGGAAATCTTTTGTCCAAAATCTCTGAAATCTAGTGGGATAAGCATGATTGAGAAAAGGTGACCTATTAGTAAATGCACCACACTTTCATGCAGAGCAGGGCTGTACATAGCCCTGGATACATAGGATGCTGCTCTTCCACATCCTTCTATTCAGTATGGGTACTATGATTCAACTCCTTCATAAAACAACTTCGCTGAGGACCGGCATATCTTATTTCCTTATCCTGCCGTCTCAGGCATTTCAAGTTTTCTGTGTGCCTGCTCCAGGGCCTCCCTTCCACCACACATCCCACGTGGCACCAGTTCAAGCAGAAAATTAAACAGCAAAATGTACCTGGTGATTCAGAGTGTAAAGACACAACAGGTCAAGGATTGTGAGGGAAACTTCTGTAGCAATGTTTGCCTCTGTGTCTACATACTGTACAATATCCGTTTCATTGGAGCTGCCTGCAACATATAAAAAGATGACAATAAATAATCTTCTGAGGGTAGTTACAGACGACGCAATCTGCAATTTGGTTATTAAGTCTCAGCACAGTAGAGAAGGGGTCCTAACTGTACATTTAACCAAAGGGGTATTTTGAAGAAAACTGCTCACAGGAGATGAAAGGGAAGGGAATTTGAGTCAACTTCTACCAGCTGCACCAGAGATCTAAGTATATTCTTTCGTTGTTTCTGTTCGTCCTCAAAGGAGAAGAGGAACCTAATTGGAAGTGGGATAGATGACTTTGATCTCATCGTTTAAAGAACCTTCTGTCATGAAAAGGTCACATTTATTGCTAGAGCTAATAAATGTAATATAAGGTACATAACCATAGATGCAAGAGATCCTGGGAAGGGGGGAATATCTTGTCATTAAGGCTATTTAAATGTGTCAGGTTATTGTAATTAATTTTGTTTCCAAATGAACTTTGGCCAAATTTAAGCTCAGATTTCTTAGTCTCCTGAAAAAACGAAGAGTCAGCAGCTCTGTTAACGTTTAGGCTCTTCTCTTCAGGCCGTCTATCACTGGTGCTCATGAAAACAGATTTAATTGTACAGAGCCTGATCCAAAACCCATCGAATTCCAGAAGGAAGTAAATAATTTTTTTGTACTTACTTGCATTACTGCTGTCTATCATTTGCAAGAGCTTGGGGTTAGAAAGTGCATTTTTGCCACGGATTATTGGTAATGTTTGAGATCTGTGATGCTTGTGGCCATCGTGACTAGAAGTAGAATGCATCCTGAAAATTAAAAGTACCATTAAAAAACAGAAACAAAGAATAAACTATCATGCCTATACAGAATTTTTCCATATCAGTTAGAATTTTCTGCAGCAGTTCTCAAAGGCTAAGTTAAAAAAACTTCTGGAAAATTTTTCAGAGAAACAAAGATGAAGAAGAAAGTCAGGGAGGTGGACAAAACAAACAGATGTGCTGTGATTTCTTGAGATCACAGGAGACAAAACACTCATTGAGCACTGAAAAAAAAGCATCAGCTTAAACAGCTGGCTGATGTTTAGGAAACTGCCTTTGAGTAAAGCGAAACTGAGATGAGTTCTGTTAACTCAAAATACAAGAAAAATGAATGCTGTTAATGAAAGAACTAATACAGCTTCCATGAGGGAAAAAAACCCACAAAGATGACAAACTGTCAACGACAGTAAAAATATGTGCATGCACATGTCTGCGTTCTTTTAAACCCTCTTTGATGCTGACAAACACATCATTAATTTATAATGAGAAGCTTAGAACTAAGATACCAATGCTTACCATAATTTTTGAAAGGATTTTGAATTTGTAACCACTATATAGAATTCAGCAAGATTTAACATCTCTCAAAATTCAGGTCACTTATTAAAATACACTTTTATTTAATTTCTTTAAAAAATGTAGCTTCCTAAATTTGCATAATTTAAAAATATTCTAGGACAGAATTACTTCCTGCAAAGAGCTAAACCCTCTTTTATCTTGATTATTTTTGCAAAAATAATTTAGAAAACTAACATTTCAGACTTAAAAAAAAAGAAGAAGTTCCAAACAGAGGCATGGAATTGATGGCCAGACTCTTGCCAGTCAATGTGATAGTCTTCCATTAATGTTCACAGCGGAAGGATTTGGGTGGACAACCTGCCAAACTAATGGATTTAGAACATGTGAAAATTTGATGGCAAAGCGGGTTTTTTTGGGTGAGGTTGAAAGTCTGGTTTCATACGAACATTTCAGCAAACTGAAATACATAAATGTAGGTGCAGGTTAGAGCTGATCACCAGAAATACTTCAACTCTCAACTCATCATCAAAAAACGCTCTGCATAACAACAGGCCGAACAGCCATTTGGACAACAAATGCTGATCCATGAGGGGGAAAAGTGTGAAGGCCTTGGAGACAGCAGAAATGTGACTTTATTTTCTGGGTTGCTACCACGTTGGTTCATCTGCAAACATGCAGCAACACAGTCTCCTAAAGGCTGCTTCTCTGTTCCAGGTGGGGTAATGAAATCAGTACTGCTTCTTAAAAACTGCACTGTGGAGGAACAAGGAAAGAAACATGGCAGAGAAAGCATCTTTTTTCCCCATGTGTTCCGTTCCAAGATACATGCTTATAACGGTGTGCACATTCTAGCTATATGTAAATGAGAAAAGTCAATGATCCAAGATCATGAGGAAGGGGGACTTTCTCACCATGCTCTTAGGTATAAGCACAAGCTGCACAGAATCAAAAGTTTGCTTTCTCTCTGGAGTTTTACATTATTAACATGAAAAGGATCCCACTTTGCCCTAAAAGGATCAAAAAGATTATTAAAAATGTGCTGCACCTGCAGCTTATTACCATGTAGTCCATGAAAATCATTAAATCTTGCAACGTTTGGACTAGGAAGATGGAAGAAAAAAAGAGTAAGAAAGAAAGATTTTCTGACTAGCAACATAGACATAACAGTATAGGATTATGCTACACTTCGAAGCATGGAAGTAAAAATACAGGTGTCAAGCAAACCTACTCTGAAGTTTGACTTTGTGTTGCTAGATACTTCCCCATCTGCAACCCCAAGTTATTGAGGAGAAATAAATCTCCCGATGCTGTAAGTGCATCCATAGATATTTACCCCTAAAGCAGAAGGATTCCATGAAACCATAAGGTTGCAGACCTATGAATTCCTTCGGGTTGGGGAAAACTGGGTTATCTTTCAGATAAGGATCTGAGTTGAAAACAACAGCTACTGTTCCTGCAATACTTAACAATTTTGACAGTAACTAACGATTCCGCTGAATGTAACATTTTAAATACAACAGCTTATAAGACAAGTTGAAGCTAAAGGGACTCAATTCCTTTACTGTTTATGGCTTTGGGGGCTCCAAAATGCGTCACAAGTTGTGTCAACCTCTTTTCAGCCAACACTGTGACAGCATACAAGGGCTGGAGGATGACAACAGGTTGTGGTTTTATAGGAGTTAATAATACAACATGTCGTTACCATTGTGAGAGCAGACCCGATGATGCCTGGCCAGAGGAGTTCGAACCTTTAAGGGTTCCATTATTCTGGGTGGCCTGAACAAACTTAAAAGCAGCAGCAATTTTCCTGTTAAGAGAAAATAACTGTTAATCTGTTCCAGAACGTGACATTGATTTTGCCATGCCTCTGAAGAATAAATACAGGCCTGACAAAACCTGCCATGGAGCGTGAACTGGTTCATCTGGTGACCTTTCATTTTTCCACAGTATGACATATAGACAAGTTCACAGCAGTAACATTAAATTAAAAATGAAACATCAACTGAGACAAAGCATGCATTTCACATTTCACAGCTGGAACACGATCTCATGCTTTTTCAGAGAATGGGTAGAGACAGAAGACTTTTTGTTTATTATTTTTGCTGTGAAACATTTATCTGTGCCCATAAAAACTATTCTTTCCATTAAACGGATGGAAAATACAGTGTTCAAATTCCTTTGTTCAGCACATGCACAGCAATACGGCTGAGAATGGCCCAGTATTTTGCATTATAAATACAATAGTGGTTTTCATATCATCACATGCAATTCATCTTTTACACCAGGTATGCACTCAGATGTCCAGAACATCAGGTTAACATTGTTTGCATAAAAGAAAAAAAATGAAGCATACATTGGCTTCAGTATGTCACACTGATGCCTTCAGGAGAAAACTGATAGATACACTGTTAACCTCATTTAAGCCTACTGTAATGCAGTAATATTTAAATACTGTAACATACAGTCTATAAATAGAGAATTACCTTACAATATTGCGTTTTCCTAGATATCTGAAATTTTGCAGACAAACCCTGGAAGATAAAACAACACATTTTATGTCTATTAATGGCTTCCTAATTACAAAAAAATGCTGAATCTTAGTGCCTTGAAGAGACCTGTGGCATATAGTAAGCAAACAGAATAGAATGCAGCAGTTCCCAGCCTAGGGATGCACAAGATGTGGCACTGCTTTCCACATCCTTGTTCCCTTTCTCCATGGTTAAAGATTACTGCCTGGTGAGGAGGCAAAGTCAAAGGCTTGGCCGCAAAGCATTGCATCTTCACCAGATGAAGTTAAATAACTCACATTTTGCTTACAAGACGGTGAGGAAATCCACGCTACCTGCATAGATTCTGCAGGCATGCACAGACTGGACTGAGCAAACCACCTTCAAGATGTGAAAAGCCAGTAATCCTACATTGCATGGCTTTTCTTATGGTTTGGGGAAGCTAAATACTTTTCTTTTCTCAAGGGAAGAATAGAACCTCAACCTCAAATGGGGAAACTACTATGAAAATATCTTTGAGGAGGAACACCTAAAGCATTATGCCCCCGACTCATGGAAATGACCAACACATTGGAGAATGTGGATATTATTGTTAATGTCTCGTTACGACTTTGGAAGATTATGGCAAAATAATCTAAGATACAAGAGCTATCTCAGCCTATTCCACTAGGTGGACAAACCCAAAGAGAAATTATTTCCTGTAGTCACTTTAGAACATCATAATTTAACATAAAATCAACCAAACACGAAGTGAACTTACTCTAAAATGCTGAAAAAGTCTGTTATTTCTGAGAATGGTGCTCGCAACCAGTAGGAAATCAGTGCATCTAAAGGGAGATATTAAAATTTATTATGTATCTGCTACAGGGAATTAATCTTGACCCAAAGCCTGTAAAGTACACTAATAATTATTCTAATTCAATGTTTGTTTGGATTCAGCATTCACAGTATTTTACAACGATGTAAATTAGGTACTGAGTGCACATTTTCTTACCTTCTGAAATGGTTTTCATAATGTGAAGGAAACACATAAGAAGGCTTCTAGTTTCAGCTTGATCCAACTTGTCAAAACGAAGAGTTGATCCAATCAAAGACAAAGGTCTCATGATCTGTTGAATTGACAGCAAAGGGCCTTGTTAAGTATGGCGATAGGTTTCCACCTCTAGTAACCATTTCCAACATTTGCACATGTACCTTTTCACACGTGTCAGTTCTCTCACTGTTTTTTTCATTGGTACTTGGGTTAGATTCAAGACTTGCTAAGGAAGCTCTGGAGTCAGCATGGTTTGCTGCAGAGATAGCTATTGATGAAAAGGCTGTAAATGAAAGTCATAGCAAACATGCTAAACTAAAACATTTATGGATACAAAAACTAACAAGAAAAATGGAAAACTTAAAATGTGTCACATGCTGGATTGACACCAGTGCTTTGAACTTCCAATAGCAAAGCTATTGATGGGTATGTTTAGTACCGAAAACATGCAACAAGTTGAAGTAAAATGATTCAGTTTGCCGTTATTCATGGCATTAAAATGGCCTGTTGCATTCCGTAAGGCCTGACCTAAAGCCACAAAGATCAGTGGAAAGATGCCCATACACTTCCCTGAATTTTGAAATGGGGTTTGGAGGAAGTGAACAAAGTGGGGTTTCTACCCTTCCATTAAGCCTGGAAAAACTAAGAATACTTGCCTCCGAGAGACTTCAGGGGTTTTCAGGAGAAACCTTGGAACTATTCTTAAGTCAGGCAGAGACTACAAGAATGACCTCAGGCACAGGGATTTGTGAGAGCCTGAATACTGGCATCATTCCAAAGCAGGAGAGTAAGTGAAGCAGTGGAAGAAGAGCGGCTTCACAAGAGGAATAAAAATCAATCCATAAACACCCAAAGGGAAGAGAAACATTGCATACCATGTTTCCCTGAATATTAAATAAAATGGGTTAATGATATCCTCCATGAACACTAAGCAGAAAGCACGATGGATTGAGATACACAGAAATCTAACCTGTGTGCGTGTTCAATCTGTCATTTATACCTGCTATAGAGTTCAGAACATCTTTGGAAAAGGACGTGTCCACAGAGTTTGCATGTTTCATTGCTGTCTGGCTCTGAAATCCTCCGGCTGTGCTCAGGTCATCCCTAGATCCCTGTATTTTGCAAGAAACAGAACAAACTCCAGTAAACGGTATCACTCAACTTTCATAATGACAGCACACCCGATAGGCTTTTCTTAGACACTGAGCTTGAAAACCTACTTTCAGTTGTTTAGACATGACAGCCTTAAAAGATCAAGGCTTGCCAGAATACGCCGAATAGTTACCTACAATACAAAACCCTCTCATAATTGAAGTAAAAGACATATCAAGTGTAACTCTTTGCTTCTTAAACACTAGCAGAGCATTGGGAAAGGAGTGTTAACTGCTGTTAGCAACGATCAGATGAAAAAGGCTCATTTGCTGGAAGGACTGAAAGACACAACACCCCTGCAGAAATCAGTTTCTAGTTTTTAAAGCAGGGCTATGATTATAACACATCTGATCTTTTAAGAAATAAACAAACACGCTCCCTCCACATGTGCAGTTTATACAGACAGTTTCTGTGGTGGTAAAGCTGTTTTATGATGTTCCCGTACCCCTCCCCTTCTTCAACTACCTGCACGCATTCCCTCTGCCTCCTGGTATAGTTCACGGTCCCTCTGTTGTAGCAGTGAAACTGCTTGTGGGTTCAGGACGTAACCCTGCAAAGAATCTGTGGGCGACGGGAGATTTTGTTGACAACAACGCCTCCCTCCCAGCCACCTGCCAAGGGACCTGCCGGAGGACAGGGTCCTCAGCCCCCAGCTGTGGCACCAGGGCAGATACACCGGACAGACCAGCTGGGGCTCCAAACCTCTAACTTTGAGTTTCCAGTCCTGGGACAGGCAGTGTCCTGCGTCTGTTCCAGACCCACAGTCTGTACCCTGCCAGTAGGGACTTCCCAGGGCCCTGCGAGCGCTCTGCAAATTGAGACCTTCCAAATTAAATGTTGCGGGTGCAAACAAATCAGCATTTTTGGAACTGCATTTCGTTAGCTAACTTGTGACCAGCACAAACTTGGACCTCTTCCCACCAGACTGACCGGGTCAGACCTCAGTTTGATTGTTTCAGTGTTCTGAAAAATCTCATGAATTACCTGATTGGAAGTATTGATATTGAAAAGGAACATATCCTTCATGTAAATCCTTGGCATATTGTCCAAAAGCATTCCATAGAGAGGCATGTACAGGTTTGCTATTTGTGCCTGCTTTGCCTGAAAAATAAAAGATACAACGTAATCCCGAAGAAACTAATTAATGCATACTAGTGGCTAAGGAAGTTTTATGTATGTTTAGCTACTGTATGAACAAGCAAATGAAAAAGAATAAACGAACAGTTTTTTACCGGCTCTGTGTATCGATCATCAAATGAATGCTTTGCCATTAAGTTTTTAAGCACAGCCAAAGCTAAGTGCCTGATATCCTGGTCTTCTTGTAAGGCAAAGCCGACCTCCCGCAGCAGGACTCCAATTAGAAAATGTTTACGACAAAATTCATTGGTCAGTGTGTACTCTGGAATATCTTGGAACAGAATGGACAAGAATGCCTAAATTAATATATAGGTTTGCGAAATTTTTATTGATTTCATCCACTGTTAAACCTTAATTTCCCAATCTGACTGCTCCATTCTGCTCCCTCACCTGCTAGAATGAATTACTCTAATATTATTATTTCTTGAAATCATGCAGTTTTTACAACTCAATAAAAGACCATTTATAGACACATTCCCATAAAAGAAATCTCAAATGTTTTGCACATAATAACACTATTCAGTATTTTGAGGCACAGAATCCAAATTGTTGTTCCCATATTCTAGAGTTCTAAACCACAGAGATCCAGACTAATTCTTCTTTTGAAAATGGTAAATAACTTTTGCCTAAATTTGCCACAGTTCAATGGCAGCAGTCAAAGCAAATCTTAAAGCTCTTGATGCACCGTCCTGCTTTCTTCTTATGCAGTTATTTTGTACATACCTGATGTTCGATATTCCTGTGTTGATTCTGAAGGCGTCACAGAGTCTTCATTTTTCATAAATATGAAACAAAAATAGGCAAAAATAATGCATTTTTTATTTATTAACTGTAAAAAATATACTTGCTTTCTTTTTTTTTTCTTTAAATTTGACTTAAATTTGAATGAAACAGCTTCTACTTTTAAAGAAAGCTATGAGCGTCAGAACTGAACTCACTTATTGGTGCTGAGAGCTGAAACAAAAAGGAGACAAGGGCCCGCAGTTTGAGAGAAGCTGTGGAAAGATGATTCTGCCTTCCACTCTCAGCAACTTAAAGGACCACATCCCCAGCAAACTCCCCAGAGTCCACAGAAAACTGCCAAAACTGCGGATTGTGCCCAGAGCTGAAATCACAGTGCCTTTGAAACCAAGAGAAGTACCCAGTACTGGGCATTGGCCACAAAGTTAGCTACTAAATCACAGATTTCAATGCATGAGATGGAACGCACGGTGGCTGATGGCTCTGGGGCACGGGCAGGGTGGATTCACTCCTGTGGCAGAGCATAGGCAAAACCTGTTCCTGCTTCTCTGCAAAAGATGGGTTACACACAGTATGCCCGGCCTTCAGAAGCAGCTCAGAAGGTATTACTAACAGATTCTGAAATGGGCCTCTCTTGCTTCACTGCTCCAGGTGAAACACTGCAGAAGCCAAGAAAGTAAACGTGCCTGGGAATAAAGGGCTATGGCGCGCATGGGACCTGCCTGCCAGTCCTACAGATATTCTGGAGGCAAAAGTACCAACAGCCTGCTATCTGAGAGATGGATGTTTCCAAACTCCTGCTGCATGTCCAGTTCAGATCTTCCCCACGAAGGAGGGGCTGTCACACAGACAAGTCATACTCCCAACAGCAGCAGGAAAGCCCATTCCCAAACAGTAGAGTTTCACAACGCCCTTATCACTGCCTCAGCTTCTTCCCCTTCCTGCTGTACCTGTTTGACCCCTTCCCTAGCTCGTGACCTCCCAAGGCTACTGCAGCTTTAGTAACTAGAACTCACGGATAGTCCAGTTCATTCACCTCAAAAGTTCCAGTGAAGGAAGTCACCTCCCACCGCCTAACTGGGCTGTGAGGGGTTACATTTATTTACAGGCATACTGAAATGATGTTATTTTTATTACACTGCTTAAGTACCACACCTGAAAAGCCATCTGGGGCTTCCATGCCCGATGTGCAGATGTGATACTTGAGAGAGCTAATTGTTACCTGCTCTTTGAACCTCCTGATAACTCGCCTTTGCACGGAAACCCTTTCAGGGTGGCGCCTTACCAGGAATGTTTGAAGACCGTATGGGCAGGCACAGAGGGATAAAGTGCTCATGGTGACATACTTCTTGGAGAAAGTCAAATTTGAACTGATGTAAAGTCTGAAAATCAGAACAGGCAATGGCTCAGTTGACATTAAAACAGGTAAAATGGCAAGACAGAGCTGCGCTACTATTTATCTCTACCTCAAAATTCATACCCACACCCAACAATGAAACCTTATGGCTTGTTATGTCAAACTGCATGACTAACAAACACTTGGTTTTCGTCTCCGTTACAAATGAACTTGTCACAATCAAACAAGCTTTTTGGATTCCTCAACTATGATTTTTCATTGAAGATGTCCTGATAAATATAAGCTTGATCCAAGCTAAATATTTAAGGTATAGTTAAAGCTACACTGGGTCTTTTGATGGTATATACTATACCATATAATCATAGTGACATATCTTCTCCTGTTCATGCATGTTTGGGACCATTGTAATTATTATGCCTTTCTTATCCTTTTTTTCTTCCTCGTTCTTTTTTTGGTCAACCAAATACAAAGTTTCAGTCACACATGCCAGATCCAAAACTTATTGATAGTGGTGGAAACCTCCTCTATTGATGCCAGAGAATTCCAGCTCTGAGACATTTGGGTATTATATAATTTTGGTATTATTTCCTTAATATCTCCCTCCCAAGAAACCATCCATGATCTTTTGTGGAGCCTTGCAACTACCTCAAGAATTTATCATTCCCACTGTAATGATGTGTCACTGAGATATAAAGATAATATGTGATATCCAGTAGTAAATACTTATTTCCATCTTCTCGGCTCACTGTTCTCAGCGGCAGAAAGCAGTTATTCAGGACTACCAATGTGACGCTGCATTGATCTAGGTCAACCATTTCCCCTAGCATTAGAAAGTACTTGTAAATGTCTCTTATTTGCCCTGTGTTTAAGTCTGTCAGCCCCTAAAATTAATTTGTAGCATTTCTGCTGCCACTGTCAGGCTAGGATACCTGGAACACACACTTTTCAGAGTCTACTGAGGAGTGGATGGTGGGCAATTTTTCCCTGAAGTGTTTTATTGCACTGCAGTACGTTGTCAGAAATACAGCTGGACATGTAATTCAGGGTCTAATGGCAAAGAAATGAAGAACCTGAAATGTGTTTCCCAAGAGGAACTGTGACATTTTGAGGGAACACAACAATGAACTGAATTCTAATGAGGTATTTCAACCTTTGAATAAATACTTCTCAAAACAATGTCTAAATGTCAAAACCTGGAACACTGTGAGGGATATTTCTGTGGAAGAGAAATTATGGTGCTTCATTCACAATTACAACAAATTCAAACTGCAACATTTTAGACTGATACACCCACAAGCTATTTATTCAAGCAGCAATATACACTGTCAAATTTTCTAAATAGAGAGGTCAGACTGCAGTATCATCTTTCTGCTACATAAACAATCCAGTTAAAGAAGCAAAAGTCACACAGAAAGAAATCCTGCAGCACCTTTAAACTATGGCCTTCCGCTTAGGCATCTGACTGAAGATGAAAACAATGTAAGGCCTCTCTCTCCTTTAGGTGAGAAATCTCTGATTTTATTTTGGGGCTATTGTTTTGAAGCGCCACAAAGCCTGTTCCAGTGGTACATCTGTCTCAGCTCCGCAGTGATTCCACTTCCACACATCCTGGCAGACGGCTCTGGAGGGATGCTGGGGGCTGGCAATGCGCACGCGCTTACTGCCAAGGAGGTGCTAAGTTCAGCTCTGCACACTGACTAATCTCAGGCTTTTCCACTGGCCGTTAAGTGGCTTTTTAAATTAAACATCTGTTTCTGTGGTCAAACGTATTTGGGGAAGTTTGAAATGTGGAAACAGTTTTCAGATTGCATAATGCTGTTTATAGAATTATAGACTTCAGGCTATGACATTAATACTGAGAGACTCCATTCTACATCTGTTCCAGAGATGAGGCGAAAGACCTGAGTGCAGCATGAAGCTGGTTTTAGTAAAAAGCAAAACAGACCTGGATTAATCTCACTCATTACCTACAAATGCCCAGATCACTACTAAAGTATCATAAAAAGTGAATGGACAGAAGTTTTGTGAGCTTTTTCGGGAAGGATGAGTCATTCAAAGTGTGTATCTTGAATACATTCTGTTATCTATCATCTTATATGCTCCGGTATTATAGCTTAGAAACCCAGTCATGGAAGAGAAAAAGCCTGTGACTCATCCTGATGGACGAAGCGCAACGGAGTCAAGCTGAATAATTTGGGGACCGCTTGCAGTCTGAAATTTATTGTTCAAACTATGTCACTGACTATTAGAAGTATTACAGAAGAAATTCAGCCTGCAGGGATTTTTCCTCATAGCAAGCACAAACTAATTTGGAGCAGACTGGCTTTCTTGCATCATCAATGAGGTAAGAACATACCATTCATTCAAAGTAACTGAGACATTACATTCTCACTTGAATTTACACAATGGTAACTTGTTCATATGATCTTACTTTAATCTCCTCAAAGAAAATTACTGTCAATTGCTGCAGATATTTATAGACCAAACTACAAGCGTACTCTCCAAAGATCAAAGCTTAAATTCAAAGAATTTCTGACTGGTCAGCCTTTTGCGTGCTTTGGTCTGAGCTGTATTTGCAGAGTCTGCCTTCACAGGGCTCAGCGAGTAGTTGTTTGGACACGGCTATTTACTCCCAGAAAAGGGGATAGATGGCTCCAAACCAAGAGGTTTTAACACTTATTTACAGTAAATGTTTTCACTGACTTGAGTTCTGAGCATGGGGAAGCCATGGAATAGATCATAACTAGTTTCAATATAAAAATATTCTGCTAGCAAGTCACTTCAGAAAAAAAAAAAAAAACAACAAAAAAAATATCAAAACTATACCTTGCTATCTCCTGTTCCAAACATACTTATATAATTGTTGACAATCTTGAACACAAATCCACGATCCATAAATGTAAAACAGCGCTAAGAAAGAGGGGAAAAAAGAATTATTATTTTATAGCCAAAAAAGCAGCACATGGCCTAGCTTACCTGGCTGTTTGCCTTGCATCACCTGTAACTTGAATCATTTGTGCAGGTGAAGATAGTCTTATAGCAGGGCAAGGAAAACCAGGGAACTGCTGAACCTGGCTCGATTTTTTAATATATTTTCAGTAATAATTAATTAATCAAACTTTTCTTTTTCACTGTGTCTACAGTCTAAAATAACTGTCACGGTGTACTGTGCACTAGGAGAACGCTTATCTAATGAAAGCCATTCATCTACTGCAACACTCAATCACAAGAGGTGGTACATGATGGGAGCTGACCTGAATATCTCCTTCAGTCACAGAGCAATGACTTTTGAGGAGTCAATCCAGCTACAATACTCGCTGTCTTTGAGCTACATTATCTCTCTCGGAGCAAATACGTCACTGCATTACTTTACGATGAGAACACTGCTCTTGCTGACTGATGGGGCTAAAGAACCAGAAGGTGTAAAAGTTTTTGAGGGCCTTGGTGCTACAGTCGCTGACATTTTTTCCTTGCAGAGTCAGCCTACCAGATAGGGAACGCAGTCTTGAATTCCCCCCTTCCCTGGGGCTCTTGAACTCTGCAAAACTAGCAAAGCCCCGAGCCTTCTCAGCAGCATTCAAACACGGCTGCTGCAACCCCAGCCTGGAGAAAGCCCTATCACCTCTAACCTATGTAATTCCTTCTGGCAGAGTAGATTCAAAAAGAAATTAAAGCACAGCCATATGCCATATAATGCGACAATACTGTCTTCCCAGTTTAGCTGAGTAACACACAAAAATAGCACGCAAATCTGCAACATCTCCACAGGTGCAGAACCACACAACTACTGACTCAGCCCCCCCATCTCTGCTCCTGCCTCAAACCAGCATCATCCTCCAAACGATGCAACGCTATGGATAGCTACAGCTTCACATCAGTACGCCAACAGCAACTAGGGCTTCCATAAGGTATCAGTAACAGAGGCCAACACAGTGGACAGCAAGTTTATTATTTATTTCACCTACGTACAAAAGGAGAAAAATCCACCTTCTGTTTGTGGTTGTTTTCCTTATAACATCACAGCAACATTTTATTGCTGGAATACAGCTCTCTCCTAATGCTATGCTTCAATTTGTCATAAAAGATTTGAGCCTGGGTTTCAGTGTGTACTATATACAATGTTCTGTACATCATTAATGTACATCATTCTATTAATGGAAAGGGGGGTGTGTGTGTGTCCAGTTTAAATTTACATTAAGTATCCGGCCACACAACTCATTGAATGGCAATCTTCCCATGCTCCAGAGCTAATTCAATGCTGGGAAAATAAGAATGACTCAGAAATATTAGGACAAAATGATAAAATGCAACCCCTTTTGGTGACTTTTCCAAAACATGTAGGTGTTCTCCTATATTTGGTAAATGAAAGAGCATTGCAGAGATAAAAGTTAGGTTACAGTATTTCACATAATACTTGCAATTTGCTTATTCAGGTTTGTAAAAGTTGCCCACTCTGGTGGCAATTATGAAACACTAATCCACCCACAGTCATTCAGAACTATAGTATTTAAAGAAAAAAATACTAGCTCAACTGTAGCTATGGTTTCATTCATTACCAATCTTCTTACCCATTTGAATGTAACGTAAGAATCTGTAAAATTTGGAAACTTGGGCTCTTTGAGAGAATAGATATAAATGAATCAGAATTACTTTAAAGCAGACTTAAATAAAGCTTTCACATTCTCAAAGACCCAAGGGCAGAGAAAAACTGAACACTAAACTTGGAAATCGAGCCATCATTCACTCAGAATTGTTTTATTCCCTTTGACTAGACTAGAATAGTCTCAAGTTTGCATTAAGTATGGGGAAATAAGTGTATACGCTGTAAGGATAGAGCATCTCACCTTGAGAAACTTCGCAGTGCTGTAGTTTGCATTCCTGGTTTCTTCAAGAGCATCTTTGTACTTCCAAACAACATGGTCTGCTAAGACCATCACAAGTGTATCCAGCTCAGTGTGAAATGATTCTGGAAACCTCTGAGTTCGAGAAACCTAAGCAGGGAATACATCATCACTTGAGAGTGTACAATGTCGCACAGTAAACCTGACAATACATTCAGGCCAAGAATAAAGACAATAAAACACAGGTCATTCAACATAGAAGAAAAATATTCCTAGAGTTCCATGGATCTATTCTGAGTATAAAAGGAAGAATCTGGTCCATAGGGAAGTGGGAAATCTTATCCTCAGATTCCAGCACAAGTATACTAGGAGCCTCTTTGATAATCAGGCAGAAAAGAGGTCAAAGCACTCATCTCCAGCTATGCAATGTTTTTTCAAAGAAAAGTAGAGTTTCTACATCATTTATCTGCTGTCTGGCATAATGACCTGTTGGGTAACCAGCAGAAATTAGAGAATTCTCATTCCTTCTAACCCATCTGTTACAAAGTGATGCAACTGTATTTTTGGCCCACCAGTTCTGTACAAGCAAGAATAGGTTTGAGCCCAGCAGGTAATACAATGTTTCTGTGGGTAAAAACAATATTTTACAAAGTATAACAGCGTTTTTTCTTTTTTTACCAGTCAAGAAAAGTCCAGGTATGTGTATTTCCCAGGATTCTGCATTTTATCCTTTCCCTAAGAGACTGATTGCATACTTAATTGAGATCACATATGTACTTACCTTTGTTTTGTTAGTATCAACCAAGTGCTGTGCCATTGATTTTAAGATAACTGCAAAGAAGAACCAGGAATGCTGTTCAAAGAAGGAAAAGAAAAAAAAAAGACATTAGGAAAAATTATTTTCTGATAAATACTTTACGATGCATTACCATTCTTTATAGATGGACTGCACTTCTCAATAATGCACAATGATAAACTCTACATGACAAATAAATTAAAGAGCCTAAGTGCCATGTATTTGAGCAACATTGGATCACGGTCTTAAGAGAGCTGAAGCCACCTGAAGTCACTTTCTCACTGTGGCTCTGTGCAATAAGGAGCCCACAAACACCACTCCTACAGTCCTTGTGTTCCTGCTGAGCACTGTCTTCATTGTTTGTTTGCAGGTAATTGTCAGAAACACATCACGCAGAGAACCTCAGAGAACAGAATCTGAGAATAAACTGCACTGTTAGTTCCAGCAGATTGGTAATTTGGCCCAGAATAAGATGGCACTTGTTTAAAAGATAAACAGAGTGGTTTTTCAAATACCATTTGTAATAGTCAACAGGTATGATACAGATTAATGTCCGTATCCTCACATATCTTAGGAGGGATATATTTCACATACCTCAGAAGATATGTGAAAAAGTTCACTCGAAAAGCTTATGAATTGCAAAACAACCCCCACCAAACAAACCAACCCAGCAAACCCAACCACAAGTACTTTTGCATGGCCCAGGTTTCCTGCAAGCCAGCTTTTCTGTTTTTTTTTTCAGCCTATTTTTGCTATTCCAGTGGCTTCACACAGGAAATAGGAACTGGTTCACTCCAAACAGTTGAACATATTTTTGCTACTGGGAACTCCTGAGCTGGACTGGTTAGCTCCTATACTGGAACCAACAGGCTCAGTGACGGGGCGTGCACATGTATGAATTTCTTAGAACTAGTTTGAAATGAGAAACCTCAGGACACCTCAATCATTCTCATTTTGGTCACTGTCAATCAAAGGCAGTGGCTGAAATCAGATATAAATGTTCTTCTTACAGAGGAATATTCTCCCTGCATCTTCCAAAATAAAAATTAAAACAAAGTATCCTAAAAGCAATTGCTCACACCATATTGTGTAAGAATTAGGTTTCCCACTCAGACTGAGCTGTAACAGAAAGGACGAATTTTATTATGCAAACCAGGGCATTCTGAGAAACTGCAGCAAGTCTGGTAAGTCTCTTCTGTTGAATCACTGCAGGATGTGATTTGTGCAATGCTCATACAGGGAAAGAGGAGAAAGAGATGCGACAAGTGAGTTTCAGGCAGAAAACCAGTAGTAAAACTACAAATGTGCTAATTCAAGCTATCATTCACCTTTAAAACCTGTTTCACTGTTACTTGGTCGTTTAACTTCAGAAGCCCAGTCATATTCTTGGCCAGTTCCTCATGAACAGTCCTTTCTTCAAATGATTTGGTCCTGAACACATACTGAAGAAGAGAGGAAAAATAAAAGTTATCAATATGTACATTAAAACCAATATAAAAAACCTGAGTAGGAGAAGATAAATTATTTATACACCACTAACAGCTGACAATCTTTGCCACCAAAATATCCTGACTGAACAATACATTCACATGAAGTTTAATTGCCCTGACAGTAATGGCACAGCACTGGTCCCCTACAAAATCCCAGCTTTAAACACAACTTCCTGTTGATTCCAGCTTAATGTGAACCAAGAGGAATTTCTGCTTTAAATCAGTGCTACAGTTTACTTCTTCAACATAGGCATAGGATCCTGACACCTCTTATTTGCCTTTCAAGCCATTTCACCAGGGGAAAAAAAAAAAAAAAAGAATAAGCAAGCAGAGGAATTACAGAGGGTTCTTTAGCCGCCTAGTCAGGGCCACCTTTCACTTGCTCCTTTCTTCCAGGGGCAACAGCTAGTCAGAGCTGGTAAAAACTCTTCATCTTGAAAGGCGTAGAGCACCCACTGGAGCTGACAGAAGGGGAACACTACACCCATTTTAGAAATCAAGCCCTCAAGAGAGCAATTTACCTACCAAGTTGCTCAGAACTCATAAACCTAGTGTGAGTTTTATTCAATATTTTAAGCTAATAATTTGGTACTGGGATCCATTACTCCCTTCCCTAAAGCCAGAACTCTGCCAGTCCATCAGTTGGGATGAAATACCTTTTCAATTAAACCAGGTAGGTAAAAGAAAGGAATGTCACTTGCAAATATCTTATTAATATTCAGCCTTGTTTCCAGAGCAGATGCCACAAGCTTCTCCCTATGCAGTTTGACACTTCTGGGTCCAGTTATTTAAGTCAGCGTAATTTCGCATTGTTATTGCATCCAAGTGACTCACAATTCTCAACTTACTTATTCCCAAAACAGCATTTCTAATGTAGCTATTTATTTCCTTACAGCTGGATAAAAGAGATTAACAGTTATTGGGTTTTGACTGCTGCTGGAAAAGGGAAAACAGGCAAAATGGACTTTTGGTGTGGCCTAATAATCACCTATTATTTCAAAGATATTTAGCCACAACAGGTGTCTATTGCAATTTTGAAAAGTTATTGAGTAGAAAAGGTGTTAATACCCATTTAATTAACTACATTTAAATGCTACATCGGTTATTTATTTTGGAGCCTGAACAGTTCTGCTGGACCTCAGCAGAATTCCTCTTAATCAGAGATTAAAACTTAAATCAGAGTACTTGAGACTAAAATTTGATTACTAAGATGCAGAGATGCATCACCTGTAAACACATACTTTCATGAACCATGAAAGTAAACCCATACCATGGAAATAACAACCAACAGTTGTCAACACTGAAATTAAAAGTTTTCCCATTTAGTAACCTAATTCCTACCATATTTTCATTATTCTACCCATGAACATGCTAAAGTTTCGGAGTTCATCAGGAATGGAGGAACGTATTTGCTTTCACTTTATTCCTGAAGTTAATTTAAAAAAAACAAAACAAACTCCCCAAAACTTATGTCATGTTTATTACTCATAATCACAAATGAAATGCACATTATGAAAAGTACTTGTTGCACAGTGAACCAGAATATCATGACAGCCAGAAGCCCACGCAGACATTTGCCACTCATAGCTTCTTTCCATGACTGTGGGGCAGCTCTCATTGCTAATCATGACCTCTAGTCACCACTGAACCAGAGCAGGCCAAGAGACAAAGTGATGGCAATATCTACTTCAATTCTTCTAACAACCTACAATTCTCCTCTATGCTGCTATTTGAAATACATAAGTAAATAAACATAACACTCAAAGATATTACAACTTACATGCAACAAATAATGCATTACTCATTACTGATTCATCTAGTAAGACTAGAACAAAATTCTTCAGCCCTCTTCCCCGCAATTAAAAGGGAGAGAGAAAAATACAGGCACGCAAAGGGGAGGGAAAAAAAAGTGTAATACCCTTAAATGAGGTTCATTTGTCTATTAATTTTTCTGTCCATGTCAGTAACAGCAGTTAATATCTTCTTCTACTTAAAAACATGCTTATAAAGCTGTTACCTAAATATGCTATTGACAAGATATTTGCTGGCCAACAGCATTATTCATAGTCATTTAATGAATATTCAGTTGATACAGATAGCAAGGAGATCATCTTTAAAGACGCCACTGCTTTGACTTTTTAAGTAAGACTACATCTTGCCCAGAACCAAACTCCATACACAGAACATATCCATATTCATAACATATTCTATATATACCCTCTTCAAAACAATAGATGAAAAAAACTGAGTAAACAGGGAACAGTTACAAGAACCTGAACTCCACAGATAAGAAAAGAATTTATGTACAACAGCACACACAAAGACACTGAATCTTGCAACTAAAACCACAACTTAAGAAAATAATCAAAAGCTTAGTTAAAAATCTATAGCTTCCTCAGAAACATGCAGCCATCTTGCAACCATGAAGATTACCCAGAAGTACCTCTCCCATAAAAATTACCACTTGTGGATCCTTTTCAACTACAATGAGGGTAATACAGATGGCCAGATATTTAAAAGCGATAAATCTCATCACAGTCAAGAGGAATGCTGTGAACTGCAAGTAAACTACATTAAATGTCTCTCACTGGTATCTATCTAGCTGAATTCTCTTGATCTTTCACGTATTTATCTCTCCCTTCCCTCCTCTCAAACGCTGCAAGGAAACCCTGGGAAGTTTTCAGTTTTACACCATTCCAAAGACTGATGCTAAGTCTGCGCTCCTAGAAGCTCAGTGGAAGTGCATTTTCACTAGGTCTTGCTTCTAAAATGTAACCTCTAGTTATCAGCCGAGTATGGGGAATTGTCCCTCCCACATCCCCGTACCCTCTAAGAGTGCACTGCAGCTTCCTCCCCCTGTGCTTGCTCAACTTGGTGTCCTACGGAAAGCAAGCTGCACCATGCAGACAAAACACGAGCAGCCCTTTGTCCTCCCTCAGAGTATGGTTGTGAGCCAAGATGCAGCCAAGTTTGGTGGAAGACACTCCAAGGAGTGTTCCTGCTCTACAGGATGGCCTTAAAGCACAGACAGGCGGTGTAATTTTTTCAAGGTGACACGAGAAACGCATGGCAGAAGAGAATTGACTCAGCCTCTTCCAAATCTTACGTTAGTTCCCTAACCAGAGTCACCCAGCCTAGTGGCAGAAAGCTATGATGCAAAAGCAGAGAAAGCTACAAACAAGTACAACTAAGACTAAAGAGGAAAATAACCCAGAAAAACAAAACAAAAAAAAAGACACCCTCCCCCCCATAAAATAGTTAACTGTATAACAGCAATCATACCGTCACATAAGAACTGATGCAATTGTCTAGTTGTTCTTCATGGCACTTAGCAACAATGTTAGTAAAAACCCTGCAAGATAAAAAATGAAAAAGAAAATGGAGTTGTTGTCTGTCATAAAGCCGAGAAAGTCTATCTGATGCATCACATTGTTATGTTATTGTAACCTCATTTAAAACAGTCCATAAAAGATGTGATCCAAATGATGAATAGCATGTGCAGAAATTGTCCCACTGGGAAAAAAACAGTCACTCCTTGGGCCCCCTCAACTTGCACGGATGGTGCTGTCATATATGCATTCGTCTAACAAAATGCATCCAGTTTTAATAATTGTAACTGTACTGACATTACAACAAAAGAAAACAACTAACTAAAGCTTAGACAGACCTTGGATGATCAGGAATAAGAAAAATTGGAGTATATTAATGGAAGAGAGAAGCAAGAGCCTCTTTCTCTGGGAATACTACTTGTCAGGTTCTCTCAGACCTTGGTAATTCTGTAAAGCTCTGATAATTTTCTTATGATGGCACTGTTAATCAAAGACAAACACAAGCCCAAGCTCAAGCCTGAGCACGCCCCTCTCTTTGCCTGCAACATCGGGCTCAGCCCCAGCCCTAGTGCCCAAGCACTCAGGAACAAAAGGCTGAGCGCTGCACCCTCTCCTTACGGCACTGCAGGGAGAAGCTGGACACTCGGTGCAACCATAGGTGCTTTGAGCTTCTGCAGATCAGCAACATGGAAGAAAGTTGCTGAGCTTCTACTAACAGCGGAGATGGCACCACTTGAGATCAAGTTTTTCGGCAAGGTTTTCTCTTCAGTTTGTACCTGGGCCTTCTTTGAGATTGTCCTGTTTCAGAAAATACAAGTCTTCTTCAACTTAACCATGAGATTTGCTCTTGATTATTGAGATCTCATTTTTTCAAGATACTTAATTAGAAGAGACTCTGCGATTTTATAACCTTATTTTTATGTTAAAAGAATAGGGAGGAAACAGTTCATGATTCTCAAATGTCAAAAATTAGTGAACCGCACTTCAAATTCAGGGGTATGCGTAATACCAACATGACTAAAATGGATTATTACTATGCCTGATCGTGGTCCACATACAGTCATTTTGACTAGCTTGGTGCTTTGAGTGTTTTCTGCCAATTCTTATTATTGGATTCAAAAGCTTTGTAATTCTTTTCAGTCGGAATTTTTCATACGTATCATTTCTTGTTGTTAGTAGGAAACATAAAACTTGTAGCAAAACACAAAAGCTATGACAAAATTAGTTGTGCCCCCCATTCCGATCCTTCAGCCTTTATTCTGATTTGAAATTGAAATGAGTTCTGGCAAAGATGAGACAGAGAAATAATGACATGACTGGGCCCCCAGACAAATAAATAACCATGAGAGAGTATAAAAGGAATAATGTTTTCTCCCCAACACATAAGCCAATCTATGTTCTCATTCTGTTGTTGTTGCTTTTAATATGTTCAACACAAGCTGCTTCAAGCAACTCAGAAAAAAAATACAATGTGTGTATATATAGGACACATCAATGAATGACACACACAGCAGACGTGCGTATTCCCATTGACATCAACTCCACCAGCACAAAAGCTACCACACATACAAGAAAAACACTGAGAATCCTTTTCTTTTTTCTTTTTTTTTTTTGGCCAGGTGGGCGTATAGTCAAAATCTGAAGCATGGAAAAATTAACATCCTTCCACTTTTCCATTTAATCACTAAAACTATTTTTTAAACAGCTGCTTCTTCTCTTCCAATCAGTTAACAGACACTGAAATTCTAGACTGGGACACAATTCTTCATTCTCTCTTATCTAGCCTTAACATCAGTTGATTTCTTGGCCATAAAGGGGTCCTGAACAAAGGTCCGACTGCTTCTCTCCCTTTGAAAACTGTACGCAGTGATGAAATCACACATGCTTACAAGGAAAGATTCTTCTAATCCTACTGCCTTGGTGTGGTAGAACTGGACTTGCCCTGCAAGGCGTCATGATCCTTTGATAAAGAATATTGAAACTCTAGCTTTCCAAGGCTAAGATGAGGAATTCTGCTTCCTTGCTCCCTTTAAGTTTTCCTACTTAATCTTTCATCAGGAACTAATTCTGAAGAACAATCTGTGGAAAGAAAGAAAATATACTGACAGCAGATTAGCCTAACAGGGTTGCTGAGGACAGTTGTCATTTTTTTTCCTACTAGTTGTAGCATAGTCCCCATGTTTAGCTACTGGCAGAGGTACAACAAAAACACCGCTATGGCCAGAAGAAAACACAACGCAACTTTCTGCCTTCCTACAGGGACCAGTAATAATCTCTCCAGTATTTTTTGCCTGCTGCCCTGATTAACAGCATCAATAAAGACAACTTCATTATGTGAGGGGTGAAAGACTCAGCAAATCATTCCAGCTGTTTGCCTGCTCACTGGAAAATGCTTCCACTACTCTTCAGTTATTGCTCATATACTCTAATTAAAAAATGCCTCAGAACAGTGTGACCTGGTTGTTTGACTCTGCATTGGATGCTGCAAGATGCTAAGCTCTTCTTATGCTGAACTCCACATCCTCAGACCCAAACATACATCAAAATTGATATTCAGATTTGTTAGGAAGCACTTAGCTCCTTAAGAATGAGACCTTTACCTACAATTGCCTCAGGGTACAGACACATCCACCATGTCAAAGATCTCCTGGTTGGTATCAGTCAGCCACATGATACCATGCTCTTCCATGCATTATTTGCAGAGCCCTGTGTCAAGGGGGAAGTCGGCATTCTCGCCTCCTAAAATCTAAATGTCATAGCCTTTGTGAGAGCAGCTATAATTGGATTAACAGCTACATTTGCACGCTTGAATGAGTTCTTTTCATCATACTGAAAATATTCAGATACCTGGTCACAGCGGTTGTAACTTCATCATCACTATTTTGCACCAAAACCCAGAAGAGTTGATTCAGGACTACAGGAAGAAAATTCATAATTACATGGATCTTCTCGATCCTCAGCAAATTCTGTAACAGATGTAGGAAAGAAAATGAGAGATTTCCAATAAGAGCAATGAAAGCTGATTACTTGCTTTCCTGCTTCAGCAGGGAAAACGCAATGCAGCCACTGCTGGAATACCAGTAGGAAAACAGGACAACTAGGTAGAGGACCAGTTATCAATGGAGTTTGTTTTAAATACAACCATCAACACAACTGCAGGTATTGTCCAAATTTCCGAATTCCAGTATTTTGCTCTACCCTGACTTAAGGAAAAAAAAATTAAAAAAAAAAAAAAAAAAAGAAAAACCAAACCCTATTTTCATATTTCACTAAGGACAGGTATGTAAGAGCAATAGAAGAACTTAATTACTATTTTCAAGATATGCATGTCCTAATATTTTTCGGAAAACTCATTGTTTTTATGCAGAGATCTGATAACTGAACTTGTTGTGTCTAAAATACTTACATTAAAAGCACATTTGTAAAAAGTAGTATTAACACTCTAACCTGACCAGACTGACATTATATTATCTTCTCTGATGAAGGAGGATATTGAGCTTTTAATTAAAAAAAAAACCCTCCTTTGAATTCTTCTTAGGTTTTCATTTCAGTCATTTCCAAATGATTCCAGAATTTCTTCAAAGGTATTAGTGATTTATAAATAAAAGCAAAATCCTCTGGAGAAAATTACTTACTCCCTGGTTATATTGCGTAATTGATCCCTTGTCACATAGAACATCATCTCTATTTTCTAATAAAATTACTGAAATATTTTTTAAAGGTAAATTACAAACAGCAAATAAAGAACAGTGCAATGCTTTTCGTTTAGGTAACTGACTTACTGTCTAGAAAGTTGTGAAGCTTTTATGGATTCCTAAACTTTGACTGATATGCTCAATGGCTTCCCAAAAATTACTAGTTAAGGACTTCATTCTGTAGAGGTATAACCTCTAAATAACACTGATGTTTTGATTTTTGAAAACATCCCTTAATCGTTTCTTTAAATCAAGACAGCATTCAGAACCAAAGCAACCCCTTTCAGGTCTACTTGCATCTACCAACAAAAGCAGTAGCCACTTAGGGACTTGCCCAGAGAATTGCCATCATTTAGTGGAACTTGGTGTTTGTTTATTAAAGCAAAAAACTCTTCCCCAGCAGCTTTATAAAAGCTGATTAAGGTACACTCAAACAGGAAAAGATTAACAACAAAGAAAGGAGGAAAGCACCTACATGTCGGTAACATCTAAACCTCCAAACACCTATTAGATTTTACAGACGCTAAAGGGAAAAATAATGAAGAAAAGTCATACGTACGATGTTTTAGAGCTAGTACTGTGGAACAGTGTCCCAGCTACCCTTCAGTTGTCTTGCTTATCTTCCTGCTCAAGTTCAGTAAGCAGATTGCTAAGCGAGAACACCGAATTTCACCACTCATGAAGAGGTAAAGAATCATGGCCCTACATTTACCTGCTGCTCTTCTAATTCGCTTGTTATACTCCTCCTTTCTCACAGCTTTTGACCTCAACTGAATAGAGCCACATTTAATGCAGGTCTTGCTTACTTGTTTCATCTCTGCAGAAAGGGTACGTCCTTTCTGATTTCAGAACTTGACAGGCAACAAGCACCCTTTGGATAGCACCCAGGGCTTTGGAGTGAAAGTGTGAAGAGCCAATTAGGAGGTAAGAATACAATGCATCCAAGGCAAGAGAGAACTACCAGGAATACTGCAGCTCTGCGGGCTGCAGCTCGTTTCCCCAGACCTTCCTAGAGCAACACTACAGCACCCTTTAACAGGATTTGAGGGCCGGCACAGGCTGCATTATCCCAGCTGATGGGGCAGATGCAGCCATGCTCTAAATGAGAGGGGATGGGAGACAGCTCTGTGACCAACAATCCATCTGTCACATCAACTAAGTCTAACTGGAGCTGTCATGGACCCTCGCTTCCTGGTAAGTTTATGCCATGTTTAGAATTGTGCAGTGATGGATCAGTTGAGAGAAAGCCCTAAATGCAATTTTATAGTAGAGTTTCTGCTACAGGTTACTTTACCTTACAGGAATTGATAAAGTTTGAGGTAGGAGGCTGGGATAGATCCTTTTCCCTTTCTTGGCACTGATGGAAAAAGTTATTCAGGTATGGATCCTAAAGCGATAAACATTCACATTAACATATATTAGAGAAAGGATTAGAATGCAGCTCCATAAATTGGTTACAGCAATCGCCTGCGATACTGAAGAACACACTTGGTCCCTACCACCTTAGACAGAAGACACAGAAGGACAGGTAAGTTATTTCGCCCAACCCGTTGGGGCCAGCACAACTTGCTACATACAACTTATTTCTAGGTGCTTTGACCACTCTCTTTTTCACTGTTGCAAGCAATTAATTTTTCCTCACAATCTAAGGGATTTCAATGGCCACGTTTTTTTTTCCTCCTGGTGCTCACAATTAATTTTCTTGCTGTTTAAACAGATATTCCACATTTTTTCTGTTGGTATAATCTTAAATAATTTATATTTTTCCTTGAAATGTGTATTCCATCATTGTCATCTTGCCCTTCTACATTCAAATAACCTTTAAATGTTAGAGAAACAAATGAATACAAGATTTCAAAACATCTTTCAGCCATTCCTTGACACTTTTTGTTTGTAAGCAAGTAACACAGCTAAGAGAAAAATCAGCTTACCTGAGTATTTACTGTTGATACAACAAAAGTAGAGACTCTGAAAAGTGGTTTCCCACTATCTACCCATTTTACATCACAGCCGATCTGCTATTAAAACAAAAACAAATAAAAATAAATTTTCCCACTTATTTCCTACTTACCCAAGTCTGCATCAAATTTTCACTGCATAGCTTTGCACGTGCGTGTGCATGAACTGTGCTGGCTACTGTGCTTTCACAACTGCAGAATTATTGCAATACAAACCCACTTTTCAGCCTGAGCCCATGAACATTATCATTCAAGGGACCAGATCACTGCCCCACCCTGTCCTCATGACAATAGTAAAACAAACACAAGGAGGCAGAAATAATCCAAGCTGGACAGGATAAGTGGGAATGTATGATATCACACCACAAAACTGGAGAATGAATCATGATCGTGGATCATGTCAGCTGGAGAATGAATGTCATATGGCCTGAGTTTGTGAAAAGAGTTCTTTTTGACCACTCATTCATGTTTTGGAAAATTTAGGTATAATACTGCAGAACACGCAGTTACCAAATACACTTTTTCCATATACACCTGTGAACCTGCAACATACAACTTGGTTCAGTGGTACACATATTAGTTTATCTACTCAATGATACACACATGTATATTCTAAAACATACACCCTATTTACTGCTCACACTTCCAGGCAAGTGCCAATGCGAACCTGATCTCATGTAAAACACCTCCAAATAAATGATGCTCTGCACCATTTAAATAATATGAAAGTATGAATTAATACCTTTCCACTAGTTGGTTCTTGAAGGCTCAAGTAATTGGGAGGCAGACTGCTTGCCACTGGCACGTTGTGTTCTTGGGATGCTAACTGCGCATCTTTCAACAAAGGAAGCCACGCATATCCCACTGTGCACAAGAACAAATCAGTATGACTCTGGAAAAACAAGCTTCTCAAGTTCAAAGAAAGACAATAATTTCCAGCCAGAAATTCTGCAATCCTTATTTGAACGTACATCATTTATATTTATAATTGAAAGTAATTCTACTACAGGTACCTGGTGTTTCCAGAGCCTCTTTCTTTTTGGCATTAGCTTTTGCATTTATGTCACAGGTGACATGATAAAATGAAAACAGAATGTGGTGTTTCTTATGGAGTTGAGTGGGAAGTTCAATTTTCACCTGAAATGTAAAATGTTACACCTTGCTTTAGTTTAAAAATCGATTAAACCAGGCATCAGAGATGGTCTCAATGAGTGACATCTCTCTCTACACAGAGGTCTAAGTACAGCCTGCCTTTACTGTTTGTCTGCATGGACAATAGATGCTCTCTTAAAGAAATTGTTTAGGATCATCACTTTTACTTAAAACAGCTTTTCCCCCCTCTCTGTCTTGTGGATGAATATTTGCATTTATGATGAAAGAGCGTAAGATGAAAGAGGACAGAACTAAAGAGTGATGGAGCCTGCTTAGAAGTGATCACCTGCACTCCAGCAGCCATAAATAGCCAATCACCATTCCCATATTTTCAGAATGACCAAACCAAAAACTAAAATGACACCTCTGCTACTGCTTCATCATCATTTCATGGCAAAGACCAAGTAATAAGGGCTGACATGAAAATGAACTTGTATTTACTATTTCTGCTCAGTCTTAAATCCCGTATCATGTCATCCATGAATCCCTACAGATTGGGTTTGAGGTATTACTAACCTATTGGAATAAAAATACAAAGTAATCAAAATATGTTACCATAGGAACTAATAAAAAAGACCCCTTGCCCTTGTGAGCTATGACAGTTTATCTAAGCTAATCCTATGCTTAAAGTAAGGTTTAGAAATTGTTGATAAACGCTTCCAGTGTTAAATCAGCTTATGGGTAAAAATCTAATACCATAAACATAGATATGAAACGGGCATTCAGACATAGACATTAAGACAACTTTCTTGATAACACACCACATTCTTTTAAAGACTGCACTTGCTGTACTTGGAACATTTAGGACAGGTGCACACCTCTTCCAGCCAAATCAGCTATTAAGATCTGAATTCAGCTCTTTGTTCAAGTTGAAAGTAATCTGCCCAAACCAGATGGCTCACCGGCGTCACATGAAGGACATTTTCAGACATGTTAATACCCGAAACGCTGCTCACAAAGGAGCAGCAGGGAGTTCAAGATCTCCGAAGTTGTAATGCTTTAAGTTCAAGCTCAGTTCTTAAAAATGAATCTTAAAATTGATACTTCACACATAGTTGTCATTATCTGCTGGTTTTGCCCTTGCCATTTTAGCAGAGTAAATTTTATCTGCAAAAGGAAGGTTTTCCGAGATCAAGCCAACAGTTTGGAAAACGCTGGCTATATACTAACTCTGTTTGCCAGCCTTATCACTACACATAAGCAGTAGTGGAAAATCCAGAACAGACGCGTGACATTCACAGGCCATCAAACACACTAGTGTCTGAAAGGGTGAAATTAAGTTCACCTGCAGAAAGCCTGGGGGATCAGTACTTGGTGTTGGTGAAAAGTAAAGATGCACGTGCAACTAACATTTGGCAAAGGCCAACATATAAGCTCTATTCTCTAGCTGCATCCTCAAAAGCACCAACTAAATGACTTGTTGCAGCCACTACATGTCACTATACATTCTGTTCAGACCACTGGATCAACAAAAATGCCCCAATGCAGATCTTATATCTCAGAGAGGGATTTGTTCTGACATTTGGCTCCACCCTTCATCATAACGTTTACTCTTTCCATTAAATTCAGAGATGCAGCTGGACCCTTAACGTAATCCAGACGTGCATTTTAGAGAGCTAGACTGTTCCCAATTAATTCTACAACATCTTAACTGTACTCAGAACATCTTACAAAAGGAAGGACTCACTGAGTTAATTTAAGAAAAAAAAAAAAAAGCAAAACATGAGACTGTTAGACTGCATGTAAATCTACATAACCCAGGCTGATTCAAACACACAAGCAATTGTAACAGAAGTATTCTTTACATGTATTTTTCTGTCTCATTGGCAAACATGTGGGATTGGCAGATACTTAATGAAAGAAAAAGCAGACTGACCTCATCATAGAAATCAGGATTCTGGGAATGATGTAGCACAGCGGTGTAGGCTGCTGTTGTAAATAATGGTCCACCTGGCTTCCCGTAAATACACTGATAAAAGTAACATGCTTTAATTACATTGTCAAATTCTGCTGATGATACTAGTCTTGGTGTATCTAATATGCATGTACATTGAAAACAACATCATAAAAGATTGATAATTACTTTGATCAAATATTAAAGAAATATTTTAAGTGCTCAAACCTGCAATTTTTTATACCCACTTCCAGTAAACGTCCATTGATTCTGTGAAAATTACCCTATGCTCTACTATGCAAGGCAGACACAGACTCCTTTCTTGCCGTTATCAATTTCAGTTTTCTGCAAAAAGCTTTACAAAAGCTATTTCTCTTTTATGCAGTACAACACACAATACAATGCCTTTACTCACTGTTCAGTGTTACAAAAGCTTCACCAGTTAACAATTTCCTTGCTGGCAGAGTCCAGTCTGGAGGCTGATTATTGAGTCTGGAGATCTTATTATTGAGCGATGGCAACTTTATTTATTAGTGGGGAAACTCAGTGCAATACTATGCAATGGCCCTTTGTCAAGAGCAAAGTTAATTCTTAAGTCTAAGGTTCTTGTAATTTTGTCCCTCACTCTTTTCAGTCAAGTGTCCTGAGCTCTGTGAGAACGTAAACGGTAAACTTTAGAATACATTGCACCGTAAAAAATCATAAAGATTTCTAAAGTTGTCTTCTTTCCCCTCCACCAGTCAAAAAGCCAGTACTGCAAAATGACACTTTGAGCCGGAATCATTATGACCAGCTGGGATCAAACAGAACCACAGTGCAAACTTAGAAGGATGCATGACAACATCCACTCTTTAATTGTTCCAGGTAGTTTAGCCCTTAATTCTTGGGTTTTACAAGTAATGCCCTCAGAAACATTGTTCTCTGAATTTACTCTTGTGGCTCACCTTCAGTGGCTTCGCTCCTTCTTCATCAGAGCTTTTAAATTCAATGCAAACTGTTATATTTCGTGCCTGGAAAGACAGGAACATATTAAAGGTTAGATCAGAAACATGGTACCCATAAAAACACAGGCAAACTGTAAGAGCTGAAACAAGCTGTTTTCAAATTCTAGGAGAAACATGCAGGTGGTGTATAAACATTTAAAATGCTTTTAGGTCACAGTGGTATCACTAGAAATAATATTTCCAAGAAGAACTGGCAAAATGCAAGCCAGGCCTCAGACTGACTGTGTAGAAGCAGATTATAAAGTCACCGGCACTTACCTGTGTCTTGTTCTTTATTAATTTTCAATCGCCATGAAAACGCAAATAGTACTCCAGTTTCATTTAAGAACTACAAATATCATCCAGATTAATTTTATCTGCACACATAATTTCATCAAAATACAGCTTTTCTGAAAATTGTGAAAAAGCCATTACCACATCATCTCTCTTTGAATCACTGATACAACTTAAAATTAATCCATAGATTCATTTCATTAAAGTTGTACCAATGTTATATGATTGCAAAAATTGAAAAAGATCAAAAGCCAAGTCAGTGACTTGCATCACCATTTCCCCCTCCTTTAGGATGAGTACTCCCTCATTTCAGTAAAAGCTCATAGAGCACATTACTAGCCAATGTTGGCCTGGACCAGTCACATACTGTACCTTGTTGAAGTATTTTTGGCTATCATACTTGAGGTGTTTTGGATATATGTATATTTGGTTCTTGTATACTCTGTAAGGTCGAGAATACTTTGTTGATTCCTGTACAAACTCCTCAACTTCCACTGTAGGTTGATGCTCCTTTATGTCATTAAATGGCTTGATTGGAATAAAAGACGAAGTTACACAGTCTTCAAAAGAACAGAAGAGAAAACCATCACTTATTATGTTTGTTTTTACAGTCTTGCTACTAAGAATAAGTAATATTGAGACAGAACAAGTAAAATCCTGCCTTAACTTGCAAAGAATAAGTAATGCTGAGATGCAACCCGCCAAATCCTGCCTTAAATTGCATCCATGTTACCTCAGAACAATTACAATGTATCATCCTTAAATGGTCTATCTCACTTGAGTTAAATTGTACAGCCCTGAATACCTCTTCCGACACACGCAGTACTTGATGGCGTTTGATGGCATACTGGCACCACTTGGCATACACAGAGTTTCAACAGAATATACTGAAGTGGTGCTGTTTCTAATTAATTTTACAGCTCAGTATCTCATTTAAGTTTTTCTATTATCTAAAAACAGTAAGCGAAATGAAGAAACAAGTAGTGCAGAACCAGATTAATTATATGATGCAAAAACAGAAGATGAAAATAAGCACTCTGTCAGCCAGACAGGCAGAGATTAAAAATGGACAGAGTACACTCTGTCTGCCTGTGCCATTAAATCAGTGAGACGTTTAACTTCAGCATGGAGAACTCAAGGGCTGTTTGCACAAAAGCAGCTGAGAAGGGTCACCAACCTAGGGATGTCCCGAGCTATTTCTGGGAAAAACAATTTGAAGGTCCTGCCTACAAATTAATTCCACAAACCCTAGAATAACCCACAGGGAAAGCCTACCAACCTGTGCTGAGGAAGCCGAAAGAAGCTGGTGACCCCTCATATACACTACGCCCAATTTTACTTCCTTCTAAACGAGCACAAGAGGAAGTTGCCAGTTTCAGGATCGTGCAGGTCCTGCGCAGCCCAAACAGGAGGGGGAGAAGCGGCTCTGTGCCAGCTACAGCAGGGTGTTTTCTCTTTGCTTTCTTTCACATAGACACTGAGAACTGTCTTCCCAGCCTGCTGCCCACCAAAATATGAATGTGTCCGATTGACTTGTACAGCCAGCCAACGGACCTAGCTCTTGAACTAAGCTGGAAAGAGCCATATATGAAAACTTTGTCTTTCCCAATCAAAATCAGCAGCATTAAAGAGAACAGCTAAATCTAATCTCTTGCATTTGTCATCCAGAAGTGACCACCACCTGCTGTAGAGAATCCTTGAGAAGGTTTATTCTCCCCAGTGCCAGCAATAGCTCCTGTAAATAATCACGCAAATTCCTCTGTTGGTCAGTGGAGATGCTCAGGGTCACATACAATCTTTTGAAGGTTTGCTCTTCCGCTACTAACATTCCCAGTACTTGGGAGACTCTGCTCACTGCTCTTGGCCTACAAAGTTACTAAGACGGGCAGCTTGCTGTTTGAGCAAATCTCAGGCAACCCATTTTAAAATACGAGGATGCCTTACGTCTTATAATTTGGCCAGCTGCCCCTCAAACCTGATGTACAAGCATTCTGATTGTGTCAATTTTTGAACACCATCAGTGTTGTTTTTCATTAGAGAAATCTGGGGACCAACCCAAGGATTAGAACGGAGCGCTAAGGCCTCTCTGCAGAAGTCTTGCTGTGCCCTCCACACGCTGCACTTCCAGTAGCCCGTAGAAAATGCACAGGGAAATAGAAGTAGTGTCGAACTGAACACAAAAAGGGGAGTAAGTAATAAACGATGCTTTTAAATACCAATAGCTCCAATGGGAGAGCAGCAATAGCCTGTGGAGTTTGAGAAGAGGCAGCAATAGCAGGAAGAAGACAGCTGGACGCGAAGGCTCCTGCAGCCAGCTGTGAAGGTCTGGTCTCTCTGTGCCGCTCTTCCATCGCAGAGACACGCACAGGGAGCCAACAGCCCAGTTTGCTGCCAGCCGCACGGCTCTCAGCTACAAGCTGCTCTCCACAAGAATGGAGCCTCACAGTTCGGGGTTTTAATGAGTATGTTAGGGGGGAAAGCAAAGGGAAAGCCTGGCCCTATTGCCAGCTTTGGGGCCTCGGCATTCCAGTGCAAAGGACAACAAGCAGGGACCACGCAGCACAGGCAGGAGCGTCGGGAAGCTTTTTCTCTCTTCCCCTTCGCTAGAGCTACGTGAGTTTGGCTGCCCCCCACGCAGCAGAAAAAGACAGAAGTTTGGATTCAGGTTAAACACCGTCAGACAACATCCCATGATACACCACTGGCTCCAGCTCTTGTTGTAGCTATAGTAAATAGAGTCCTATAAAAACAAAAGTTCTGCTTCTGTTGTCTAATGCAAATTGATGCTCATGTGCAGCAGGGTAGTGTCGGTCCCTAGAGACACAATCATACCAGCAAATTCTTGACAAGATCTTTGGCCAACTTCCTTTTCAGTGGCTTTTCTTGGCAACAAAGGATTTTAGCACTAGCCAAACATGACTTATTTTTGGTGGAAAGGAGGTGTTACAAGAGAACTGGTTACTGCTGTTACAAGGCTTCCTTCAGAGCTGGCTGCAGTCAAGAAGAGTTTTCATGGAGACTTTAATGAATCCTACAGTATGGAAGTTTTCTGGTACAGTTTTTAAATTATTTTACAGCCTTATTCCGAGTAAGACACATTTTCCTCATACCAAAGAAACGTTTAAGCTGTTACTCCTTAGAGTGAGGGAATTTTTGTTGACTTTCCACAGGAACTGGGAACTTCACTAGTACATACCCTTTAAACCCAGACTTTCACATGGCCACTGCACGCACCGAGTCAGGCAACAGTACAAGGTCCAAGGTGCTTTGGCCCATTTTGCCTACTCTGAGCTATCAGTTTCTTTTAATTTCAAAATCAAAAATTGCTTTTGAAATGTTTGCGAAACTATTATTTTTATCTAATACCATATGAAGATGGAATAAAGACGTGTGATGATAGACTTCAGAGGAATTCAACGGTCCTGAGTTTTTTTGCAACAGCGGGTCACAGAAATGTGCCCGCTGAAACAGAAAATTTAAAAAGAGATAAAAGGATTCAGTTAGAAGCATCTGTCTCAGCAGTTGCCGCACTGATGCCAGAGTGGCCTCTGAATGAAGTCCCCTACCTAGCCTGGACTCTTGAAACTTGCTGCCTGTCCCATACGTGTTAATTCACGGGGGATATGAGCACCGCAGCCCATCAACAGTGCAAGGCTATTAACCTCAAGCTACAGAATTCCACTCAGCTCTTTGGCCTAATCCCTCAGAGACCAAAAAGCATCCTTTGACTTTCATCACATGTGGATTCAGCATGCAGTGTTCCACATTGCTGGGGTATGCCTGGCCAGGTATGGGAGGAAACAAAGAATGGTGTAATTAAAGAAAACAAATCAAGAACACTGCCCTGCATACATTTTTCTGTACAACAATGGATGCTTCTACCAGAACTGTCTCAAGGCAGTAATTGTGGCTGGAAAGCCTATGACAATGTCCTATCTAATTTAATAATTAAAGTGGAATCATACTTGGATGTTCCAAAGGAACACAATCAACTGCAATCTCCAAACAGCCAGGTATAGTCTGTATTTTGCTAATCTTCTCTGCTCTGCAATGACAGAAATGAAAACATTTTAGAAAATTAGAAAAAGGGAGATGAGACCCATCATATGACAATCTAAAATGAAAAACAGACCCTGATTTAAGATATAAATATATATTAGACACATTTAACGTACACCTATTGGCTATTAAAAGCAAATCAAATGCAACAGCAGGAAAGAGACTTGTTTTGGGTTGGTGGGTTTTTTTTCTTTCTTTCTTGGCCTCATTCCTGCCTTCTCTTTGCAAGCAGTATTACAGCATATTTTGTAGAAGAGGAAGAAACTGAGGAACCAAGCCTTATGAGAATTAACTTACCCACTTTTTCTTTCTAAAATCCAAATCAAATGTTTTCTAAAAGGAATTCAATGACCACAGAGCCAAAAGGAGTTCACAGCATCATGGCTTCTGCAAGTGCCATGCTGAAACGGGACCAAGACATATTCCTTGTGCCCAAGAAATCTGAGAAGTGCCAAAACTGCGATGCTAAATTCCTTTTATCTAGGAGATGCTTTAGACAGGCAAACCCAGCAGTGGCAACTCTCATAACAGTAGTGAGAATTTCAGTAAAGTTTCCGGACCAGTAACAATAAGACAGCATAAGAGGTTAAGGGCCCGATCCAATCCCTGCAGTTGAGAGTCAATCTTTATACGATCTGATTTTATATAAATGGAACAGGGGAAGTTAATTAGATTAATCCATTTCGAGGCACATTTAGAGTAGAAGGGTCAGGAAGAAATTCATGGTTCAATTCTCCTGTCATTTATCCAGTATAAACAAAGACTGCTCTAGAATTAACCTGATTTATACCTGTGTGGAAGACTATCCAGCCAAACCGCTATTCACTAATTTACACACTGTCAAACATTTGGAGAAGTTTTTTCCTTCCAATGCCCACTCTGCAGTTTGTCACGGAGACTCAAACAAACAAAAGCAAGGAGTGAGGAAACTATTAAAGAATGCTTTTTCATTTTTCTCTTCTTTTTCCTTTTTTTCTTTTTTTTGCCCCGGAGGTAATGTTCTCTTGTTGGTTACTTCACCTGCATCTCCCCGGATGGAAGCTAATTTAAGGAATCACTATCTTCAGGTTATAACATGTGTTAGTGTGCCAAATGACGTTTCAGTTTTCCTGGAAAGTCCAACCTAAAGCACTTTTTGGCAGGCAATAGGCTAATATGAATAACACTAATTTAATATGGCCACTTCAGCACACTGTGTTAAATGAAGAAAAAAAGCTGTGAAAATTATTCTGCACAGCTTTATAAAGCTTTAATTCCTTCTCAAACGAAATTAAAAACTGTTCCTTACCTTCTGTATTCTGCTATTAGTTTAATCAAATCTTCCATGGCAATCTTATTACTTTCTTGCCTGAATAAAGGTGAGAATCGGGAGTCTCTGTCAACATTTCCCTGATTATCTTTAAACACTGGTCTATAAAGAAAGAAAAATGACATGTTTATAAACACCCACCCATATATACATTTGAACATTGGAAATTGTCATGTAACCTTTTAACAAGGTTATGATATGAATTCTTTCACAAATTCAAGGGCTCCCTGCAGAGCTTCGCACAGGAAAGCTCTTCCGAGCTGTACTTTTGCAGGAGCAAAGGCAATTTCAGTTTACCTCCATGTGCAGTCCCAGTCCTGCAGAGACTTAGGACCCTGTTTAATCTTACACGATGCAGACAGTCCCTACCAACCTCATGCGCAGTGTGACTGCTCACACTTTGGAGTTGCTGGGGTTTTAATGCTCGAACAGATCACCGTCTGGTTCAGCATCCACCATTTTTCCCCCCTCATCTGTAGCTAAGTCTCACTTGAGAAAGCTGGAAACGTCCAGCACCTCACCGGAGCCGCCCCTCCATCACCCTGGCTGCCAGGCTGCCTTCTCCTTATTTCAAGGAAGCATTTTGAAGAATTCATTACATCAGTAGGTAGTTTCATCCAAGAAGTTATTATCCAATGAAAATCATGATAATTTTAAATAACAGAAATCATAGCAAGATGACAAATCCCAACCACTACCGTGGTTCTCACCATGTAAAGAAATGTATGCTTTTGCAGAACCAGCTTAGAAACCTCTACTGAATCTTCCTTTGCATTAAATCTGTTCTGTGTCCCCCAGGAGCATGACACCTCATGGTGCTCACTGGGGCTCAGCTTTCCTTCACAAAACAAGTTTGTGGAGCATTGACTAAATTTTTGGTGAAATAGCTACAAAGTGCCAAATGAAATGGAAAAAAAAAAAAAGGATATAGTCTATAACTGGGAACAGTAAGTATCAGCTGTTGTGCGCATCGGAAAACATTCCCAGATATTTCCATTCCTGGTCATTGACACTTGCAGGACTTAATTAAGACATTCCAGTGCCCTTTGTGTACCCCCAAGGGTCACACACACTGGCTGGACTGGATAATGCAACAGCTATCCAAACTAAGGAACCCTGGATTCAACTATAGTATGCAAAAACATTTCTTAACAGAAGTAAAATGTTCTTGACACTAAGTGCTGTTCTGTGAATCATTTGGCCAATCTTGCTTCCTTAATTTACTTCTCTGTTCCACTGCCAGCGAGAAGAAGAATTGATGCCAGCACAAATTGTTGCCAGATGCAAAATAATGGAGTAAACCTTTGGAAGAGGATCCCAAGGATAAGCACAAATGCACCGTGTCTTAACCTAATTAACTGAGAGAAGCACCACTATTTAATTTCTTTGTAACTGCAGAGAATAATCAACTGTCTTCTATCAGATTTTTGCCTCCAGCAGTTAGAAGGAATAAGGTCCACACCAACACGCCACGTCAAAAATCTTGTTATCGGGGGGAAACCAGACCTAATTTCTGGAAGCCACCACTTACTTTGCAAATCCTATTAAACTGCTGTCAGACAAAAAAAAAAAAAAAAAAGAAAGAAAAAAAGATAAGATTTAATAACTGCTACAGTATTGGTGACACTATGATGTTTCTTGGACTCAGCACTGCTTGCTTTTCCAGACTAACAGAGAGGACTAAAACATTCGGTGAGTGATTTCCACCGTGTCACTGGGCTCTGCAATGTGATGCTGAGCAAACCCAGGCTCTGCTGCAGCTTATTAACTAACTCCAGTGCAGGCTCTGACACCGAGCAAACCACTGCTCAGCACAGCAGGGTGCAGGCGCACTTACCAAGGCAGGGTCAGGGATGTTCAGAGTGTAAAAGGAAAAAGAACCAGGTTTGTGCTGGAAGTAGCTCACTCCAGGTCAATGGTGCTGAGCACCTGCCCCCCAGGAGGCTCAGCGACACAGCATTGTCACCTCCTCCCCTCCGGCCACTCTGGTTTGGAGTCAGAAGGGCTTTACAGAGTCCTCCTGCCTACAACCACTCCTCCCCAGCATCAGTGCTCCCTGGGTATCACACGGCCTACCTCTAGAAGTGCTCCTCGTCAGTTCAGCAGCATATCCCAGCCTAAGTAATACACCCAGGACAAAATTAAAGGCATGAAACCAGGCATCCACAATACAAAACAGCTAAAGTATTTTTATCCCTCCAACTTACAATACCCCATTATTGTAAGGCTCTTGCCACTACAAGAACAAATTAGATGTCCATTGAAAACAAGATAATCCTTCTTAAAACCAGGTATGCTTTATGCACTCAGGGAAGATTTAGATGGCTTTCTGCTGGTCAAACCATACTGGTGTCTCCATTCCCCTGGCTCATTAAAGCTGAAGAATTGCCAGAGCAGCAAGTATTACGTCTGCAGTTAAGTAACCACAATCCCATGTTTTGCTAGATCCTTTCAGGCTGCTGGGCGCAGGTGAAACGAGTGTGATCCTTGTCACAGTGAACATCCTGAAGGCATTTGAGAATGACTACTGTCATATCAAAGAAAAGGAAACATAATAAAAGACTTCTAGAATCCAGAAGTCCAATATATGTCTAATATATTAACGATTCTTTACTGCCGGTCACTAATTTACCAGGGAGATTCTAATATGAAAAATTTCACATAACTAAAACCCTGATTCTAAAGGTGTTAATTTAGGGGAAAACAAATTAACAGAATTCACTACAGAAACTTAAACATCATCACTGTCTTTGAAGTGTTTCTGTGATTCAACTGTTCTGACATTGTTAGCTGATAGTCCTGATCATAAAAATTCTTTAAGCATAGAAAACCTACACAATGGTCATAATTTAACATTGAAAAAGCTACTTGTCAAGTACTGGCTTACGATTCGTGGAAAAATCGCTCACCCGCAGGGTTAGAGTTTCAGTGTGAGATCTGCAGCTACTGTAAACCAGTGCAGCCTCCCTACCTTCAGCTACATCAAGCTACACAAGTTGAGAACCCAACCAGCAGCTGCACAAGCTGTTGAAGGATTCAAATACTAGGCTCTAAAATGTTAAGTTTACAAGGGTGGAGAAGGTTTGAAGGAATAGCAGAGTGTAGAAACTAACCGCTGTGAATGAAGTTTCCCCACATCTACAATATGTAGCTCAGGCACATATTTGCAAACTGTGGCAGTTCTGGCAGGAATATGAGAATGGAAGATGAATTTGACACACTGTAATTCTAACACATACCGTAATTATACCTGTGAGAGCGTACAGACACCAGATACCACCAACGCCAGCAAGAAATCAGGGAGGAACCTTGAGTCATGCTCTTGAACGATGCTAACGAACTGGATGCCACATGAGCTAATTAAGAGTTTCAGTCACATGCACAACACTCAGCTGTCAAGGTTTTGGCTTGCTGAACGTATATGTAAAAATTGCACTGTGGCCATCTGTAACTGCTTTAAGGGGGGAAAATTTCCACACAAAACCAGGAGTGTGGTTAATGCCAGAATGAAATAACTGGAAAACACATTTCCAAACCCAGGGTTTTGCTATTTATCATAGCCAAACCATTTTTTCCCCTGTACTGCGATAGCCTCCTGTGGAAACTTCTATTTTCAAGCTGTGAAAATAGAAATAGATTTTATAGGGCCAAATTATACTTTGCTTTTACCAAAGAGAGTCCTGAGTAATGTTAATACATAAACAGATGTAAATCAGTGCAGAATTTGACCGAATGAACTGAATAAATTCTTTGTGCAACATCACTGATACCAACAAGTTCATACACGTGGTGTATCTGATCAATGATTTTTAAACTATGTTATCTCATAATGTGATTTATAATGAAAAAGTTTACGAGCTGATAAACATACCCAAGTATATTTTCTGTAATTAATTCTACCGATGGGAGGAAAGCTTTTTAATGATATGGGCAGTGAAGCACTGAATTAGGATGCCATCCAAATATACCTCCTGCAGGAACTGAGGGATGTCCACAAACCCCAGCTATGTTCTCTGCCCATGTGCTGGCCATCTGTGTAACACACACACAGTAAGTCTGCAAAATGTTGAACTCGCTGTGCATTTGCTAGCACCACAAGCATATATTCCCATTTATATTTGGGAAATCACAGCCAGAAATATTGGCTGGACAAACATATTTAGGCACAATTTGATCCCGTCCTAGAGAAAGCAAAAATATAGTATGATGCAGAGGTATTTTTAATCTTATTTTCTAAGACTGTGGACTGCACATTGAAAAAGGAGCCTGTAATTTCGGAGAGAATACCCAGTGAAACAAGTCATTGCCCCCTCTGAAACTGAAAAAGTACAGGACTAGAGCCAAGGGCTTCCTTTGACAAAACGTCTCAAGGAAACAGACTGAGGAAGGCTCAAACTGCCCATACCCACTGTACTGAGCATCACACAAGCAAGCTCCTCTCAAACGGAGCTCTATTGCTCTCACCCTGCCTTATGTCCTTCGCCCCATTCCAGCCTGTACCAATTAACCAATCTGCATGGGATTCCCAAAAAGACAACCTCTGTTCACTTACCCAATACATACAGCAACTGCTGTACTCCACTTAGATGAGCAGTAGTTAAGCAGAGCAATCCATCTATAGAAAACACTTCTGCTCACATGGCTGTGGTGACCAGAAGCTGCTCCATCATATACCATGTTACTGGATCTCAAAAAACTTACACTCAGCTTTAAATCTGGTAGAGAGCTATTTATTAGTCAAGCTTGATCTAATCAGGATTTTATTCGTTACTCCAAACCAAAGTGGCCCGTTACTATAAAATAAATTTATGCAGTTACAATACTATGTCTGAGATTGCCAAGGAGTTGCCAAATGGTATTTTAATGATAAAACATCTGAAATAACACAGAACTGAAAGGAGAGGAGAATCTTCTGAAGAGCACCATTTTCTCAGTGCACCCGTTTGATAGGTGTTTAAGGTGCTATTCACCTTACAGAGACAGAAATAAAAGCTTCATTCGTGTCTGTCCGAATTCCCTTAGGCAGAGCAAGCACAGACCTGCAGCTACAGTTCTGGGCCGAGGCCCAGTCCCACATAACGTGCTTGAGCAGCACAGCCATGGCACATACACAGCCCAGCACCTGCGTACAGTATAGTACGGCACAGCTCAAATCCCGCTTCTGCCTACTCCCTCTCACCGAGAGCCAATAGGGGTTGCCACTTGGAGAATCCTATGAAAGGGAAACGCACCTCCTTCAAAATAAGAAAACCTTTCTGCTTCATGGTTGTTTTTTTGGTTGGGGTTTTTTTTTTTTTTTTGCAAGAAACACTCTAAGAAGATTTGCTGAAGATGTGGAAGAATTTTTTAGCCTTATCCACATGCAAGAGTGACGGGGCAGACTCTGAACTAGTGAATATCATCATGCCACCTAAAGATAGCTACAGCAATGACCAAGTTGCAAGACATGTCACTGATGGTACCACGACAGACCACAGGTAGGCAGGAGAGAGTTAATAAAAACCTCAAGTCAGTCGGATGCCAAGCCTGCACCTCTTGCCATTGCGCGGTCCATTACACGCTAAAAGTAGGTCTGTCAACCCAAGAGACACCCATCAATACGGTTTTGATGAATGGTCCTTTGGCTATGCAGAAGTAATAAATATTAATGAGTATCCTTGAGCTTGCGATGACAGATCAGAACACATTATCTGCCTTTTTCTTGAGCATGCACATACTTCTGTTCCTACTGGATACTGACAAAAATGTATGTCAATAAAAAATAAATGAACTCTTCAAATGGCTGTACCTTACTGTGTGTTTTCTCCTTTGTCAGCTAAGCGCTGTATTCTAAAATGATAAGCTTTTCCCTACAGGCAGCAGGGGAAACTGTGCATTTCTGGTGCTCTGTAACTCCACAGCAGAAGCACACAGCCACATGGCTGTCCCTCACGGTCATGGGCAATGCCACGACGGGACTTTTTCACCTAGCACTCGCTCCTCCTTCCTCCCTACAGCTTCAGGCAGCTCTCCACCCGGCCTGCCAGGGTCAGAACAGAAGCTACAGAGGAGAAGGAATGCTTTCGCTCAGCATTCAACAGCTTTCCTTTTTATACGAAATATCGAATTTTATATTCCCTGCTCTATGCATGGCAGAAAGAAGGAAGAGCTGTCACAGGGGCACATAGGAGGGTCTCAGCCAGGGAGCTATCTCATCCCAGGGCAGCAGGAAGCTGAGGATATTACAGAAGACCGAGGNGGGGGGAATAACAGAGAGAACAGAGAAAGGAATCACATGGAAACTTAAAGGGAGAACAAAAAGAAGAAAGCCAGATCTGGTTTTGAGAGTTAATTTGGTCGAAGGGGATCAAGAGGCACAGTGGTGCCTCAATCTTGAGGGTGAGACCAGCAAGAAATTATCCAGGAGGAGAGAAAGGAAGAACAAAAGTCCATTACTGCCATTGCACTGCCCTGCAATAAAACCCAACTGACCTGCCAAACAAGAAAATAACAGCTCTCTGTCACCTACTAACCACTAAAAATGCAAGAGTACTTGAAGCATAATGCCTCAACATCAGCCCCAAGGCAGTGTTTTAGGGTCACCATAACCTCCAAATCCTTAGTTAGGTTTTTCCTAATACCTGACAGGCATCATAACAAGAACAGAGCTTCAAATTCGTGCACCTGTATTTTAGGTGGCCATTGCAACTCTATTTCAGACATAATTATCTTTGTAGGAAATTCTTGTAAGAACTGTGACTTTGCAGTCTCTTTGGTAATTTTTAGCACCAAACCACTGGTGGAGCTCATGATCAACTGATATTCTGTCAGCCACCTTTACTACTCCCTGGCAACTTCACTACATACCTGAAGAAAAGATTCCACCACAGGAACATTTAATGAGAAAGTAACTAACATTCAACTGTGTGAAAATAGGGCAATGAAATAATAAAGCTGCAGGATCTTCTGGGGTCCAGGACCACACAGAAAGCTTTGCTTAGCTTCAGGCAGAAAAAGTGGAAAAGCATAAAAGGATACAAGTCCAAGAGCAGAATAAGCTATAAGATGCTCATAAAATTTTAGAAAGAATTAATACATACCTCACTGACCAAGCAAATGGCATACGGTATTTCCCCAGCTTGCTGCAGAACTGTTTATTGGATTTTAACACTTTCTGTGCACACTACAAAAAAAGAAAATATGAATTATTTCATCAATATCATTATAATATCTGAAACGCAGAACAGACTGCATCCAAGCACTCCTCTTCGGAAGAGACTATAATGTCCCTGAAATAATTTAGACTGATACTGCCCATAACAGAAGGTTCTGGGTGGACAGCAAAGACATCACAGATGAATACGATGCTGCCGGCACATTAAACCCCTTCACCATCCCCTTAGTCAGAACTGTCTTAGTTACAGTTATTATTCCAGTTTTCTGTAATATACCAAACACAGATGCACTGCCTGCTCGCAGCGAGAAACGGGTGCCCATCCCAAATTTTCTGGTATACAAAGTGCACTAACTCATAATTTCTGAAAGATTGCTGAAGGAGAATTTCACTCTGCTCAGACATAACTAGCATAGGAATACACCATGGATGGATTCGTACATTGCAGACAAATGGTACTTCATGCATTCAGTCAATCAGACTTCGACATTTGCTTTCTTAGGTGTGGACCTCCTCCGGCAACCACACACTGGTGAGATTTGCAAGAACATTTTGCAATGTCTTCAGCTTCCAATAGGCCAAAGCTGATAAAGAATAAACTGATGTTCCTGTTACATTACCTTAAAAGAATCAGGATTCTTAATGTAAGGTTCAGCACTGCTGGCAATATTTCCCGTAAGTACCTTTTCTATTTTTGCCACTAATACGATCTCAGAATGAGGATTACTTATAGAGAAAAGAGCCTGTGGATAAGAGACAGAACAGTTAAAAAGTATATAGCAATACTCGAGAAATGAAATACTGCCAGTGCTCTGTGTTGATGGAAACAGTAACAAACCAAATTCAGAAAGGATTATTGAGGATCATCATCTCTATATATTCAATACAGCCAGGTGGAAAATAAAATCTTTGTGCTGGTGCTGAAGTAAGCTTGTGCACATGCAGCACCTTGCAAACAGAGTGACTTACGTGGAGAAGCAGTATGACCACGTTAGCATCATCTAACCTAACTGTTCCTCTTGGATGGTACTTAAATGCTGACCTACATCAGTCACACCTCAGGGGAATGATAGGGAGAAGAAAAGGTAATGGGAATGATAGGGAGAAGAAAAGGGGGAGAAGAAAAGTATGGGGGTTTGGGGTAAGGCTTATAGCAACAGAGAGAATGTGGCAGTACTTTGAGACTAATGCAGCACCCAGGTGTCGCTTTAGGCTGCAGTTTTGTTTGGCTGGTTTGGAAAGGTCAGCAAATGAACCCAAAGAGCACAGCAAACACAGGTCGTTTTTCTAAATAACAGAGACTAACTTTTTTCAAAGTTTTGATTGTAAATGGTTTTAAAGTCTATACAGGGAGCTCAAAAATCAAGCATCTTTATACAAGTACCACTGATATACAAAAAGAGTATTCTTGAAAACAAGAACCATTGGTATTACAAATAAATTCTTTGATGAAAATGAATATTACTGCTGAACTAAAATAACACACACAAGCCACTAAATCATGCAAGTCACACTTGGAATACCTGTTTGGGGTATTTCAGCCATTCTTCTGGGAACCCCTTGACCTGTGGTTCTTCCATTTCATTTGAGTCTATATTTTCAACAGTGCCATTTTCTAATGAAAAGGAGGAACCTGAAATCATCTGTCTAACGAGCGTGTGGTTCAAATCCACGTGAAAATCAGCAGAGATCTTCCTGCCATCCCTGACATCATACAGCGCCACGCTCACAAAGAAAGGCTCTACCTGGAGAAAACACCAGAAACGTAACATAGCAGTAACTGAGAGCAAGGGGGTAAACACCATCTTTTAATAGGTTCCTGCAGCTAGTAAAAAAGAAAGCAAACAAATATTATTTACAAATTATGACATCCATTAAAAACACACGCTCACACACACCCCTGCCAAAGTTAGTTTCCAACCATGTGATTTTAGGGCCTTTTAAAGGTAGTTTGTTAACAATGCACCAGAACAGTAACTGACAGCTAACTTTAGAAACTTGCAGAATAAAAGACAAACGTATTTGTCACAGACAATTACTAGAGTGAATGAATAGAGCCCCAGAGAAACACATTATAGGATTTTTAAAATGTAGATTCAGAGTCATTATAAAAGAAAGAAGAGTGAGGGTGGGCTTTCCAGGGATCGTCAGAAATGTGGTACAAAGATAACAAATGTAAGTAGATGAAAAATGTTTACTGGTACAAATACAAATGCATGGGTGTATTATTCTGTGGGAAACACATGTTCCATTTTTCCACGAAACCAAGAGCATTCAAACCGCTCTGACAGTACCCACTTATTCTATTGCATAGTACCAGGGAATTAAGTCCTATGACTGTAAGTAACCTCCAAAGAGCCTCCATAGTTCTGATGAAATAAATTACTCTCAGAACAATCCCTTCTGAGCTGTCCAGAAATCAGAATCTTAAAACTTTGGAGATAAGGAACAATGCATGGCAGGTACAATATTCTATGCTTTTTCAGCCTCTGTAGTGAATTATTGCATGCCCTTGGAACAGTTATCATGCCTTCATTTAAACAGTTATTCCAGTCTGCCAAAAAAAAAAAAAGTATTGATTACATCATGCTGAATATGCACTCAATGTAGAGGTCATCTTCAAATGAAAAAAAAAAAAAAAAAAAAAAAATCAATGCCTCGATATGTAATGAATGGAAGTTGAGTTGCCATCACACTCATTTCTCAAAACTTTCCTGCTTCAGAGGAAAACTAACTAAAAGCTATGAACTGACAGCTACCTCTCACTTTTCCCTGCCCTTTTTTCTTAAAATAAGAATAAGGAAAATTTTGTCTTGTCCTGTTTTTAGCTGGGCTTTTCCACTAGATGAAGCATCCAGTCCTTTCTATTTTGCCTTCTCTTCTGTAATTTAATCTGCTTGGTTCCTGGCCTCTCTCTGAAAAACAGTTCACCAGCGACTGATATTCAGTTGCCTCCCTACATAGGCCTGGGCAGTTTGAATTTGTTCTTATAGCAATTGTTAAGAATCTTCAAGGATTTTAACATGTTTAATTCCTCAATGAACTGTAGCTAAAAGTCTGCAATCTAAATCAGCTTCAAAATGTTTACTGAGAAGTTCATCGGTTTCATTACTCAACCCAAAGGGATGGGCAGAGGAGGAGGAGGAATGAATGCAGCACGCTTGCGTGATACAGGTCTCCTTTTACCTTCTCTTTCTGAAATAAGAAGTGCACAGAAACAGGGGGGAAACTAAAAAAAAAAAGGCAAAAAATCATAGGGAAATAAGTAAAGCTTACATTGGTTGAAGGATCATTTTCATTTTCAGTAACACAGGCCTGGAGATTCAAACTGAGGGATTTGCAAGTTATCAGGATCCTCTTTGCAGGCTTTTCTTCAAATGGTTTGATCACTGAGTTTGGCCCTGGAAACTCCTTTTTCTGAGGATTCAATGACTGAAATAAGTTGGGCGATTTGTTATACATGGGAAAAGCATGGCATTCCAAAACTAAGTAAGCTTTTTAAAGGTCTTGACAATCACTGAAGCACCTGAAAACCTCAAGAAAATAACTGCTGATATCTTCACATTACCATAGTAAATGAGTGTTATTCCTAATTTGTAGATTAGGAAGCAAAGCAAAGAGATTGCCTGAGGACATATATAATGTCAGAGGCAGAAATAGGGATCCTGTAACTTTACTTTTGTTCATTGGCTGCTTCTGAAACTTTAGCTTTTAATTTCCTCATATAGATTAAACAACCTCATATTTTCAGACTATAACACCACATCTTACGATTACATTTGAGACCTTTCCCTTCACTTATACACCACAACACACCACTGTTTCAATTTGCTTAATATTTTTAATAATAGTGCTACAGTTGACTGACAACAGGTTCAAGCTTGAATATATGCCGATCCTGATTTTACTTAAGTCTTCTTTTTAACTAAAATAAAGATGCCAGTTAAATCACCAGCAAATGTACATTCAGCACAAGGGATAACATTCTTTGAATCATGAACTCTGACACTAAATGATAAGCAAGCTGAAGATAAAAAGAAAAGCAACCTGCACTTCCTACATTTCCAGCTAAACTTTTTTTTCATATTGATAGCCTTTTGTACCTCCAACTGTACCTTCCCACTGCTTTTGATATCCGTTCACATTTCTGTAGTCAAATTCAGTGTAATGAATAACAATAAAAACATTCTTGTAACATTCCCAGTCCAGGAGAAAGTTCTCTCCTGCGATATTTTCAGTTGGCTTTAACGATTCAAAGCTTAGCTAGCCTGGACTAGATGGCCTCCAGAGGTCACATCCATCCTCAACCATTCTGTGATCGGACACTGGTAGTCCATACAGAAATCTCTACGGACTAGAGATACCTCCCCTCACCCTTCAAAGCTGAAGTCTCAGGTATACCCCGTTGCTTACTGAACTCCAGTCCACTCTGGTGGCTTAGCTAACCCAGTTAGTTCAGACCAAACGTATTTTAAAACTTCTAAGAAGTTGAAAAAAAACATTCACTTACTGCTATATCAGGATCCAAAGAGAAAAGATTTAGTCGCTCTGTATTTCGAGAGGCTTTCACTGTTTCTTCTGTTTCTGTGATGTACTGTGGTGACAGATAATAAATTAGTTTTCTGCATAAGAACAGAAATCCATAGAGTTGTTAGACTTCTAAATGAATGATCAATGTTTCACTTGTAACAACACTTCTCATTTCTGCAGTAGTTATCCCAAAACACCTTCAAGCACACTTTGAAGGTTATATGCTTGTGAAGCAGACACTTTCAGGCCGTGATATACTTCTAAGGAACCTCAAAATAGATCAATTGAGTAATTTAAGTTCACATCTGTTAGTAAAGAATCCATTGTGTAAGGTGTCAGAACGGTGGATCACTGCGCAAAAATCACTTTAGGGATTCCCAAGCAGAGGAAAAAACCTCCAGCCCCACAGAAAACCACTTGTGTCAGGGGGAAGGCAGAAAGGGCAGCCGGAAAGTGCAGCTCAGCCTCACAGGTGGGCAGACACACAGACGGCAGTGTGCCAGACAAAGGTAAGGCTTCGAGTGCTCTCCCCAGCCACCCCTCTGCACCACAAGGCAAGACCGGTCCCACCTGTTTCATTTCTGATAGACACATGCCTAAGCTAATAATAAGCTCTCTGATAAAGGCAACTCAACAACCTCCTGTAGCCACCGGCAGGCCAGCAGCGGTCTTTGAGATATCTTTAAGATACTTTTGAGATATCTGCATTAACTAAACCATTAGAAAGTATTTATCCACAGATGAGATGATCAGATACCACTGTTGTCCTTAATACATAAACTCAGTTACATTTTATCTGGTTGACTGGTTGGTTGTTTTGTATTTATTTTGGGTTTGCTCTTTTTTTTTTTTTTTTAAATTCTAGGTGACTACTTCACATATATGAATAGAACCTACAGTAAAACATGGACCAAATTCTGTCCTCATTTGCACATACATATCCCTAAACAGCATTTGGCTGTGTAGTATTGGTAGTAGCTCACTGACAGAAGATTACAAACATCATACATTCATTTAAGAAAAAGCAGTGAAATATTTCCAATCTAGCTTTTCATCAAAAAGCTTCTTAGCACCATCTACAGTTATCTCCTCCACATGAAGCAGTTCATGAGATGCAGAGGACAAAACGCCTCCCCTGATATTACATGCATCTTTCAATGAAATTACAGACGGCGATGAGCAGTTCACAGCTCGTTTCCTTGCAAGTCACACAGGAAATCTTGGCTCTCCAAGGGCCAAACTCTTCTGAAATGAATTTAAAAAGAGTAAATATTTCACAGAAAACTGCAGGGACCAGACCCTAACTGACTTGACAGGTCTAAATCAAACCACTCAAGGGAGCACCTACTTTGTCACATCCAGTGGAGTTTTTCTCATTTAAACAAAGCCATCAGCTGTTCAGAAAGAAAATTATTCCTGTCGTTTGTGATGGCTCTAACAATCACAATGGGTTGTGCAACAGTTTCAAACCTTTCACAATATTTATGACATCTATTGGCAGGCATTTTTCACCTAGGTAGCACTTTCCACTAAGCTTGTAAAGACAAATGTAACATCCATTACTTTTGCGAAGTCTGGGTGCAAGGTGTTCTCTGAAGAATCAGTCTCTTCTTGAGAGCAATCATAATTCACCGAAACTTCTGCAGGGTCTTGAAAAGAAGAAAGTAATATACAAATGTTTTTATTATACTTGCTATTACTGTTGGTTTGGGGGTTTTGTTTGTTTGTTTGTTTTTATTTTTCCTATTTCTTTTTATTCCCTTTAATTCCCTTTAGTATCGTCAGGCTAACAAATGGAAGAGGTACTAACATACACCTCTGTCCTCCTCAACCTCATTTCCCACTGGCACTTATTGTAGCTTAGTCTATATTTAAGCTTTCAAACAAGAGGCCTGACTCTACTCAGTGAACCGCCCGACACGTTCGTCCATGACAAATATTCATGCCCACAACAAAGACACCTTCCTTTGCTCTCTCGGTCCCTTCTGAGGCAACATGGAGGGTTTATGTCAACCAAAAGATTTTGGACTCCCAGTAAAGGGAGTCTTCAATGAGGCAGGCAGGACCTTACCCACTCTTTGGGAAGGAGAGGGATGCAGTCTGGACTCCATGAGTTTCAAAATTATGGATCCGGAGAACAGCACTATACAGCAACCCCTTCGCTTTACTTAGCGCACCAGGGACCGCTCTGCTTTCACTAGGTAATTCAGCCCAATGTGAAATAAGTCATTACAGCCATTTAGGGCTCTTCTGCCAAGAAAGCATCCTGCCTTTTGACAAGTTAACTCCATAGCACATTCCTGTTGCTTGTTACCAGTTTTTTTTTACCAGTAGAGACTTCGGTTTTCTGTTAGCCTTATGTCTTTGACCTTTCATGCACATATTTCTTCCTGTTTCATTAATATCCCTTATGGGTGGGATTTTCAAAAGTACTTCTCTGATTCTGAAGTGCAAGTCTCTTGTGCCTCCAAATTATAAAAACATCTTCGGCTACATGAAGAGTATCCTGACCCTCCAAAATCAGAATTTATTATAAACACCAGGCTAAAGCCTTCAATTAGCTCTGAACTTCCCCAAGATTCAGATCCATGTGGATTCAAAGCTTTGATTCAGCTCAGAGAACAAGCAGTTCAAGTCTGTATTAAGGTTTCAAGTGTTTTCAGTCTTAGAATTTCAGCTGGGGTTCATCCAAACTGAACGTGGATTTATTATGTGGAGGAATGAGTTACTGCCACATGAAGAGTGCAGTATAACAGAGCATCCAATTCTTTCTTCCACAGTGAAAGCATATTCATACGCAAACTCTCAAAAGCAAGAAATGAAAAGTCAGTAAGCTTCCAGGGAAAGAGCAACATAACACAGCTGGGATTTTTTTTTAATTATTAGCTCCAGATTTTTAAAGAAAACAAAACGGTGGAAGAAACCCTGATCTAACCTCTATCCATCACAAAACTTTTTAAAACCTTCAGACTCCCAAGACAGTAAAACACAAAGTACTAGCAAGATCATTGACAGAGAGGGATATATTTGAAAAAGAGCCGCATATGCAAAGCAGAGTCACGTTGCTCCTGCTGACTTCGTGGGGAGCAGCTTTACCTCCCCCACAGCCTTTTGAAAATGATCTGTGGGGACTTAGCTGACATTGTTCAGGGATTGCCAAAAGACTGGTGCTGCTTTGTCAGAAATCAATAGGTGCAGAATCCATTACAGACTCAGGCAGTTAAAGTGACTCAATAGTGATATTTGAAGGTTCAATTTTTTGCATTTGATTAAGAAAAACCAATGCAAGAGACGATTCACTCTTACCAAGTTTCAGGTCAGTGAGATCTGCACTTTTCCTCTCCTGAATCGTTCCCTCTGGATTTATTTGCAGGATTTTGTTGAGAGTAAAAATCCAGTCATCCATATCCTGCTCATTTTCAGCTGCCAGCACAAAGTATGTGAGGTCATTCATTTTCAACTCAAAGGCATGTTTCCTGAGCCTGTTATTCTGTTGGAACAAAAGTAAAAGAAAAATAAACACTAGAACTAATTATAAAAAGGTACTGAAAAAGGCATCCATATGATGGACTTGCATACGGTCACTCCTTAAAAATAACATTCAAGTGAAATTCAGTGGCTTTAAAGAAAATCCAAGTAGTGTGACATTAATGCAAATAACGTCAATTTATTGTTTGGTCTTTGTGCATCTAAGATCTTCTATGGCCAAGTATACATCTTACATTTCGCCACAGAAATTTAATACTTCAATACAATAACACTTCAAACCACAGTAGGGAATACCTCCCAACTGGAATAATGGAAGATCTCTGATGGTGAAGTACAGCATTGCTGCATGAGTCGTAGTTGTCTGAAGAGCCTGTCTGTCTCTAAAGCCCAAGTCTCCTACACCTTACCGGCACACCAGACACTCAAAGAGACACTAAAGTAGTGCTAAGTCGTACAAAGTGTTTGCTCAGTGGGAACTGGAGTGAGTTCACCAAATTCAAACTAGCAAGCAAGCAAAGTCAGCATGTGGTCAAAGACTATTCCATCCCTGACTGCAGAGGTCAAAGCTAATTGTGAACAACTTATAAAGTCTTCTGTTTTGAGATATTTACAGATGCTGCTAACAAGCTACCTTTAGGTAACGTTTTCTGAGCATCTAATGAAGTTAGAAACACTGTGGTTAGGATAAGAACATTTCTACATTATTTTATTATTTTTGTATTTTTCTGAAAGAGCTTCTGGATGATGAGAGTTTAAACTTGGAATAGAGATTAACCAGTAAAACTCTCCAGAACACTGCAACAGGACGAATTCCTCCACATGAAAGGATTACAATGCACACTTCCCACTGCCGCCTTTGTATTAGAAGGATTTAAAAAGGACTAAGGCAATTTCCACAGTTCTGTGCAGGAGGCAAAAGGTGAGGTATAGTGCTGTTCAGTCATTGCAATACTACCCTTTTCAAATATAGAATAAGAACCAATGCCCAGTATACTGGCAACACATTGAGATCTGAGATCTCTTCTATACCATCAGGTTTCACCTGCAGTGAAACCGGTTAATCCATAAATTTCTGTCATAAGAATTAACAGGTGCTTAGTTACTGAAACAGCTCAACAAAATTAAACAAAGTGATGTGATCTAATATAATGTGCTTCATTCCTCAAATTTATCAAATCAGTGAGGCTTTCGTCTCTTAGTCTTACAGAAGCAGTTGCATCAATCGCATCCCCTCCTTGCTTAATCTGAAAGAATACTGACGCATCCTACCCCCTACTACTTCATCTAATTTTTACAGCCACTGCCTATGGACATCAGTGCCACTGTTTTGTTTTCAATATTCCACAAAATTGCTGTCACTTTGTTGACACATCTAACCTTGGAGTGATGCTCACAAATGAAAAACAATTCATCCACTCCATAACTGGCCATTTCACTCAATTTTATTATTCTTCATTAACAGTCTGAAATAACATGATAATGGTATCCTGTACTTTTACATACTACAACTACTTCTCAGTACAGTCCTATACCAACAAGTTACTAAGAATAGCTTCTGAGCCAGATAGTGAAATGGTAGCGATACTTTTAAGAGGAACAAAGGCAAAATCTGATACAGATTAGCAGAGGAGGAGACCGAGAACCCAAGGCACTGAGAATAAAGTTCCGTGAACATTTTTTTCCAGCAGCAGAGGTGACTTCAAAGATTCCTACCCAATCTGTTGTTAATCACTTGCTCCAGTCCTTATACTACATGTCATGACCCAGCTCAGGAATCAGTTAAGACTGAACAACTTCTGGAGCTACTCGGGTCAATAGAATCAGTCAAATCTTGGCTTTTCAAACTGACTTGGAATTGTGTGTGTGTGTATGTGTCTGCATGTGTGTTATTTTTTTAGTATTGCTACTGGAAATTCTCTTCGTAGGAGATGGTTTTCCTCTCAAGTACTTTACTGAGGTGAATATTCTTTCAGGGATATAAAGTTCAGCTCACCCAAAACAGGGTAAGAAAAGGGTTGGCTTTTGTACCAGTTGGTTCTTGGGTGTCCAATACTTTTCTTGATCCTGAAATCACTTTAATGCTCCAATCACTGCATACATTCAAATTAATGTAAAACACGGACTAAAATGTCACTGAAACCTGTTTTTACTGATATAACACGAGGGCTTGACCAAGAGCCAGAATTTGAACAAAACTATGCCAAGGATCTAGGTAGTGGCCATTCAAAGATAGTTTATTTGTGTAAGTGGATTATGTATACCAATTTATGCACAATCTATAAAGAAAAATGCTACGTTTCAATTTATCTTCAGAAAGTACGAAGAGCATTAAAATGAATGCATTTCTTGTCTCTATTATGTACTTCCCTTTACAGACATAGCCAAGATCTTTAAATCGGGTACTGTAACACTATTAGACATTATCTAATAGAGCAATACATCTTGCAAGCTGAACCTTAAGAACATTAGAGCAGGAAAACTTCAATATCCACTTTTCCATCTGCACTTCAGACTTCTGGCAAGCAGATGAGATCTACAGCAAAGTCTTTGTTTCAAATCTAAAGCCAACTATTTTCTTCCTGATCTGTTAACAGGAAAAAAAAAAAAAACATTTCTCAGTTTGCTTCTTTTTAAGTTCTTCCATATGATATGTGGACCTTGAGGTTGACTTGCAATCTTCAACACTTAATTTCAAGTTTAAAATTTCTTCCAGAAGGAAATAACACAAGATTCAAAAAGAAACTATGGATGAGCTATAAATGAAACATCAGGCTAAGTCTAATGCCTGCAGGGTCATTCTTCCAAAACAGCAGAATTGTTTTGGAAGTATTTTTTATTCTATCTGGAGACAATTTCTCCAGGATGTTTACTACAATTTAAATATCCAACCTCTATCAAACAGGAACTCACGGTCATTCACAGAGAGTTTAATAGTTTATAATGGTATTAAAACTCATTAAATCAGAAGTTTCACATCACAGTTTTCCTCTAAATCCTCACTTTTACCCAACTGTTTCTCCATATTCTATAATCTCCATGTTGATGGCAACTCTAAGCCAGGTTTTGTTTTTCAGCCCTACAATTCTAAGTTCATCGCAGACTGACAGCTGATGATACTCGCCCTACCACCCCCTTAGCTAAGACTCTCACTTGTTGCTAGTGGAGGTAGCCCATAAATTTGTGCATCCCATTCTAAATGTCAATCAAAGAACAATCACGAAAACTAGTGTCTGGGGGTAGGCAAGAGGAGAACATACAGTTCAAACAGTTTGGGACAAGTTGCAGGAACAACGTACATTTAGAAGGCAGCTGTCAAAGTTGAGGAGGATGATTTCAAAGGTTTCTTGAGCTTTTTCATGAGAGGTTAGTCAAAGGGGCCAGAAATCTTGCAGTCAAGACATTTCTACTATCATGGAGTGCCATCAGAAACAACGCAACAGAACAAGCACCCTCTGGAATAGCATTAAATACGTATCTAAAACAACAATACAGGGACTTCCAGGGCCTAACCAGAGCTCTGGCTGAGACCCATCTTAAAAGAAAGCACACACCGCCAGCAAACAGGAGCAAGCTGTAATTTCTGAACAGGATTTCTGTGTAAGAATCTCCTCTATGGCTTCTGCCATACTTCCAAGCTGCCTGTTAGTGTCTTTCAAGCCAATGGACTGACAGAGCCAAACATCATTGTCCTTCTACACATCTATCTCCATCCTGTCCTACATCTGTTTGAAAAAAAGAAATGCCCTTTTGAACTCCACAGGGGAAACAGTCATTCCCTACAGAGCTGGGTACTTTCCTGGGTGCAAGAAAGAGGTTCTGCAGGGGGCTGTCAGCAAATATTTGTTCCCAAAGTGAATTACTCTGATTATTTTTCTTGCTCTAAATGGCCTGTTTAGGGGTGAAGGAGAGACTTCCCTACCAACAAAAGCTTGTGTTTATCAGGGGTCTTCCCTGGCATTACCTGAAAGGTTTATTTCAAAGCAACCCTCAAACCAGCCTGCACTAGCACTGTTACCAATCCTTACTGCTTAAGTAGTAAAGAATAAAGTATAGCTAAAAAAAACCCAAACCAGAACGTCCTTAGTCACAAACGGGGCTAGATCATCCACAGTAATATACTATTTAAGATAACATCTTGTTTAGAATGGAAAAAAGGGGGGGGGGGGGGGGG